>VDFB02268557.1:0-29964 GCA_007258455.2 Sequoia sempervirens
GCCACCATCACATTTGAAGATGTGTGGTGCATCTTGAGGGTGTTGATTCATGGTGAGTAGATTGTATATGATGTATATCGAGGGTTTGAGTTAATGGAGCGAGTCTTAATGGATGAGGAGATTGAGCTTGAGGATGGACAAATAAACCTCATAAGCTACGTCGGTTGAGTTAGTGATGTTACCATTGTGATTGGAAGATTGATTTGTGGATCTATTATGCTGGATAGATAATCCCAATGATTCAACCCTTGATGGGGGACAATCCTAGAGAGGACCCTTGAGGAAAAAGCTATTTTTTTCTTGGGGACCCTATATCCTTGCACACCTATACCATGACATGCATTAGGTGGTGTATAGGGGTGCGACTAGTATATCTACAAGTGCCACATTGCTACACATTTGGGCCTGGGAGCACATTGTAGTGATTCAAAAAATTAGGGAGTTGCACTGAGAGGACATAGAGCCTTTCATTTATATATATGAGGGTATGCTAACTCACCACCTAATGGGGGAGCTAGCTCACTATTGATGCATCATTGATGACATTATAGAGTTTATATGGATGCCATGAATTGATGTAGAGGCCTGGGACCATGCGCAACTATCACACTATAGATAGAACTAGTGGCTCATAGGCCACACACATCATATACTAGAGATGTACTTACCTGATGGGGTCCAAAAATAGTTTAGGGAGCAATAAGATGCTCTGAGAGATGACTATCATGTCATTTTTGCTTGCATAGTGTGGGAGATTGCGAAGTGGGGGCCAGTAGCCCGATCACACACAACCATTGTTGATTTTAATCACTTAGCCCCACCTTCCTAGGTATATTTAGATGGGAAAGAGGATCCAAGGACTATGACACATTATGATACTTGGTTTGCTACTCATATCTACCTCTCTAATTCATAGATCTAGATGCAAGTGGCATTGGCAGCTAGAGATGTAGAGATGAGTCTGACAGACAACACTGACAAAGACAAAGGGTCGAGGCTAAGGTTCCAATAGTTGAGGATAGGGGATAGGGTCCACCACTAGCCTAGGGGCCACAAGGTGATCAGGGACATCAACAGTAGCAACAACAAGTGGTAGCTATAGGAGGTGGTCCTGATGATAAGAGATTGAGGGTCACCCTATAGGAGAGGGATCGAGTGCACTGTGAACGTGATGGTTTCTGACAAGAGAGAGATGGTCTCTTAGGACAACTTGCACAAACCTAGGCTGAGAGGGATTAACTCAAGATTGAGTGCAATTAGGTCTAGACCCAATTAGATGCATAAACCACCCATATGCAGTAGCTAAAGATGTAGCTAGCTTAGGTTACTATGGAGTGTGACTAGGAGATGACCCACATGTAGTAGTCGAAGGCTACAATACAGGCTCAAGGATAAACCATCCCTTGGCTCAACATATTTATGGGATTTAGTCATTACAAGTTGAGGCTACATACTATCAAATTATATATGACATGTCATTGCTTGTGCATAGGTGATGACCTAGATATTCTCGAAGTGTTGCAGGTCTAAGCAGATCAGATGAATTAGTGGGTAGACCTTCACAAGCTCCATCAGATGGAAATCAACAAAAACCTATGGGGCCACCACTAGCTCAAACTCCTCTCGATCAAGATGATCAAGGGAACTTAGGATAACTTACTTTGATTTTAATGATATTTTGATGTAGATAGACTTTTATACACATTCATTGACTACAAATAGCCTCATGTATATTTTTTACGTATATCACACATTTGATATGTATCATGATATATTTTTTTTGATGATATATGAGAGGAGATCATTTTGATGCAGTCATTATATATTTGATGTTATTTTATTCATTGATATCCTATGGTGTATGCTATTGATTATGGATGTTGATGTATGGATGCATGTGTTATGATGATGTGGATGTATGATTATGATTATGTTAATGATTGGTGGATGTAGGATGAGATGTTATGATATGATGATATGGATGATTTTATTTTTGTATTTTCATGTGATATATGATGATTATGCAGGATGGATGCTATGAGAGATGCTTACTAATGGTTTGTGGATGTATGATGGGATACATGTATTTTGTTGTATGTCATGATATTTTTAATAGAAATGCTAGTATGATAAAATAGAAGAATGCAATGATTAGAATAGAAATAAATGATAGAATAAAATGATGAGATAGAATAGGATGATGATATTGATTAGGACACCAATAAATCTATGATCATTCCAAGATTTTATTGGATATGTGATGAGATAGGATGTAGATTATTTTGATTTTTCTTTTTAGATTATGAAACATAATGTAGAGCAATCCTTATTTTGATATAACAAGTAGACATGATGCACCAAGGTATGAATAACTAGGGTGACGTTGTATCCATTTCATGGAATTTGACTCTAAAAATAGATAAGAGTATCCTTATTCATAATTGACATACAAACACCTTGTTTGATCATGTGAGAGAATGAATCCATCGAAGTAAGGAGACCAATACACAAAAGGTATAGAGAACCTAATATGCAATAGTCATTGTATTACTCAAGACTATCCCTACACACATAAGGCAAGTATTCACCAAGGTCATATTGCAATAATATCCAAAAAACACAACAAAAAAAAGAAATGGTCATGCCCCATTACATACCCCTCTAGACATACCAAGATGTTGAAGATCAAGGTAGTTTCAAGTGAGCGATGTAAATGAGACAAAAAGATAAAATGAAAAAAGAAGATAAAAAATGACAAAAATATCAATGCCACCATATCTCTTGCTAGAGAGAGTTGTTTTAGGTTGATATCTGAAATGATGTCTATTGTAGGAAAGATATATCCATTAAGACATTCATTGGATGTTGATTTCTATATAAAAAGGTTTAGGCTATTGATATGAAAGCTTGTTGTCATGTTTTGACAATGATCAAGACTCATGAAATTTTACATGATTTTTTTGTGCTTTGACAAGTGTTGCACTTGTTTCTATTTGTTTTACCAAAGGTGAGGATGATGATAGGTTTATTATGGATGGCAATTTTACTGTGGATGAGAGTGAAATGAGATGGAATGGGATTTTTTTTGTTTTTGACTTTTTGAAATTTTTTGAGGTTATTTTTGGTATTTTGAGGTTTTCCAATGTTTTGGTATGTTGGGTGGAAATTTTGTAATCCCTTTACGGATTACAAAAAATGAACTTCAACCACAGTTATGTGAGATGAAATCTATCATCTCGAAAAGGGGAGGCACCCTTCTTACTGCTTACATAACTGAAAGGTACACTATTCTAATATATCCACTACACTAATCATATGGGGGTGTGTCACATGCATGATTCTCTCTTTTTTTAGAGAATATATTTACAATGTTTCATGATTTTATATTTCTGGATGCAATAAAAATCTAAATAAAATCTAAGCAGTAATTCCAACACTTCTAACTTCTCAAAGCATAGACTAGGAGTACCAGTGTGATAAAGATACGTAATCAAAAGGCTCATGTAGGCACAACGTCATTTCATAGTCTTCAATGATGAATTTCACAATAAAGTAACCAACAATGTAAATGAAGCATAAAGTCTTCAATATACCTCACAGATAGATCCACGAACAACATGAACAACTTCAAGTAAAAATCCTCAAAGATAACTCACCAATATTATCAGTAATTACATGATTCCAAGTAAAAGGCGCAACACAAAGTCTACAAAAATTATCTTGAAATCCTTCCAATCTCAATTTATAAAACACCACGAATTCAACCCAATAATAAGATAAACTTATGAGAATGACACAAGAACATTCACATACATTGAAATTGACCCAACTCAAAGTTTGGTATGCAATTTAGCCTTCTTTATTGATTTGAAAGTAGTTTCACAATAAGAACTCAAAGTTTCAAAATTGCTTCACAAATGAGCAACACTTTGTTGCATAAGACAAAAGGTCAATAAAAAAATAATATCTCTCATATTTATAGATGAGAGAAGAGAGATAAACTAGGAAAAACCCTAACTAACTATTGACTTATTCAAATGTGATGTCCATGAATGTAGGAGAACATCTCTATTTTTACATGCAATTACATTTTACAAAATGGCATGTAAAAATGTCAAAATTATTTACATAAAGCATAGAAAAAGCATAAAAATCTATCTCTGGAAATGTAAGAAGATTTTATAGCTCCTCGCTCTTGGCTTGGAAATATTCTTGATGACAAGTATGTGGTTCTTAATAGACTCCTTGATCTCCACATACTTTTTGTGATTGGATAGATTAATATGGACTGATTACGCTTGGTCCATGAAGAATCGAAGCGTAACAAAGCCACTAACGTTGAATCTCAATAGGATCATTCAAATGAAAGTTAAACTAACCATTTATCAAAACTAAGCATTGTAAACTACAAAAGAGTTTAAAATTCTACTCTAATCCATCTGAAACTTATCCCGTTGTGGGAGTGGTATCATGTTAATGTGGAATGACGACCCTTTCCTAATCGCATGGATAAATGAGCTTTCCCCGGTCAATTTTATTGAAAAAAACTAATGGAACAATTGTGAGATGTGTATGAAAACACGATTTTAATCTAAATGAACATGATTCAAGCTAATTTAACATGATTTTATGCTAAAAAAGATCTAGTTATGCAAAATTCAAGCTAATCTAGATGAAATTTAAACTAAAAGATTCAAACCATAATTAATAAACAAGCTAAATGGATGCATTATGTGATTATGGAAGCTTAAAGATCACTAAATGAAATTAAAATGAACTAAAAGATGCTAAATGTGTGCTAAATGTGAGTGTGAGTGTGAGTGATTTCAACATCATAAGTTTACTCTAAAAGATGGATCCCTATTCAATAGAGGCAAGCTCTATTTATAGAATAGGTGAAAAGAGATCAATAGATGAGATCAAAAAAATCAATCAACGGTCAAGGATGAAAGAAAGAAGAGGCATGGATCATGGATTCTCATCAACGAGTGAGAATGCAAGATGAGATTTAATCAAGGGTTCACATTCCCTCAAACAAACACACTTTCAAAACATGCACAAGAAGTCTTGTAAGTTAACTTGCACATGAAGTCTTGTGAGTTTGTTATAAGGAAGAATATTCCTTTTTTTCAAATGAGTGAAGAAAGAGAATATTCTTTGGAGTATTCTCATGGGTGAGGGAAATAGATATTTAGCAAATTAAAACAAAGTTTTAATGTGCAAAAGGGGAAGGAATATTCCTTTGCAAGTGGGGGGAATTATATTTAATTGATAATTAAACAATATTAATTATGCAATTAGGGGAATTAGAAGAATTAGATGATATTCATTAAATAAAATGATTTATTGAATGGGGGAAAGGTGGAATGACATTTAATTAAATAACTTAGGGTTATTTAATTAAATAAGAAGATTTAGGGATTTAAATTAAATAGTTTGATTTATTTAATTTAATAGGATGAAGTGTTAGCATGAAAGGGGGTGAATTAACCCGGTTTGATAAATTAGGTTAATAGGTGAAAATGATGCCATTAATTAATTAGCTAGGATAATTTAATTAATTAAGTGAAAAGATGATGGGTTTCAGAGGAAATGATGTTAGTATACCTGATTTGAGTGTATGATATGATTTTGAATATTTTTTAGTGTCTACATTTTGCCCCTCCTTGAAATGAGGTACATGTTGCTTCAGTTCAAAGATTGATACAGAAAATAAAGTAATGTATTTTGGGAAACTAATGCCAGTAAATAAAGTGGCTGTTAAGTTGTGAAAGTGGTCTGAAAATTATGATAAAAAGCCACAATTTTGCGGCATGGCCAATGAGATGGGTGCTTTCCGGTGTTTGTGCATTCACACCTTGAGGATTTCTTGCATTTTGAGCTCTGACCTCTTAAAAAATGGCACAATGAGTTCTCCCACAACACATTTTCAACTGGGTTCAAGAGTACCAAAGGATTCTAGGTGTAGGACCACTGGTATGTGATTCAAAACTTGATTTGAAATTTGACTTTTGGTGGCGTCACTCTAGAGCAATGCTATTTTTAGAATCGATGATGCTAATTTGAATTTTAGCAACGCATATGTGAATTGCGACGCAGTTCACAATTTAGAATTAGGGTTTCAGATTCTAGATCATGATGCATATGTGTTTAGTGATGCTTCTTATGATTTGAAAATTAGGGTTAGGGTTTCACCAAAGTTAAATTGTGATGCATGTGTTTCTGTCAATGCAACTTGCGATTTGCAATTTAAATGCCTTGGGCGTCGTAGTTTGAAATTTAAATTATAGTGATGTTATCGTAAATAGTGATGCTATTGTCATTTTGGGGGATAAAAATCCAAACTTAGCCAATTTTTTTCAATATTTTGATATTGTGTGCTTTGTGGGTGAAGGAGGTGATCCTGCCTTTGATGTCTCGTGAGCACCGATCGATTGTCCTATCCAAACTTGGTGATTTATTTGAGTTGTGAAAGGAGCAATTGGGAGAGATTGGATTGTGGTACGTGGTGTACATGCCCATCATTCAGACACATTTGGTGATGATGACAATGTTGTGCGAGCGATGGCACAACGAGACCTCATCCTTCCACCTTACCACTGGTGAGGCGACAGTGACGTTGGAGGATGTATGTCAGATATTGCATTTGTTGATACATGGTGAGCGTGTGATATACAATTCTGATGCCGGTTATGATGCATGCCATGAGGTGATGGACCTGGAGGACATTGTTCTAGTCACCTCCCAGATTGACCTCGAGATGTATAGAGGTTGAGTGCCCACTTTTAGATTGATTATCGCAACGATCATCTCAAGCTTGGTTGCTCCATATTGACGGAGCAGAGGATTCAGTCTAGGATGGGAAATGGCTTGACACATGATGCTCTTCAGGAGGACTCAGTATGTGTCGGGGCTAGTGATGTTGGCCTCTCTATACCATGATATGCATGATTTTGTATATTGTGATGGCAGGGCAATTGACACAGGGGTCACCTTACTACCCATTTGGGCCTAGGAGCACATCCTTGTGCTATAACCGATTGTTCAAATGGAAAATGTAGAGCCAGATGGTCCTATTATTTGGAGGTACAAAGGTTCCATTACACTACAACATACAAGGCAGCTCAGGATTCCCTATTAGCATAGGGTCATCGATGATATGACAATTTTCAAATGGCGACCCTGGCTTCAGATGCCAACATGGTATGGTGATGTTCAACAATTGTTCTTTGCTAAATAGACTAGACACATGTAGGGTCTATAGCATACCATCATCAAGAGATACCTACCAGATAGGGTGGTGAGACAGTTTGAGGATAAGTAGGATATGCCAGATGATGCATACACTGCTATCTTCGCCAGGTCAGCATGAGACTCACCAACGTGAGGACCTACAATCCAAGCCCACAAGGTTTTTAAGGGCTTCCAATAGCTAGTGGTGAGGCCATAGGATTACGATCAAGGACAGGAAAATGCATAGACTACGCTTGCATATGATGCATGGTTTGTACCCCCTTTCCAGTTGACAGATCCAGTGGGTGAACCTCTATGAGGGAGATCGAGAGGGAGGGGTGCAGGAAGAAGTAGAGGTCGGGGTAGAGGAAAAGATGGCTAGGATGGCCAAGATGGATAGGATGGACAGATCTTAGGAGCACCACCAATAGATCAGTAGGCTCCTTGTTAGCCACTGATATAGTAGTAGCCTCCATAGTAGCCATCACCACCAGGGCCAAATCCTCATGATTTACAGATACAACAACTACAATATCAAGTATAGGTTATTATAGATGAGAGGGATCATGCCCATCAGTAGGTTTTTTTTATTACTGTTGAGAGATATTAGGCCAAGCAGTAGATAGCGGCCTTGACAGCTGAGAGAGACCAGTAGCGGTAGCTTAGATAGACTTCTGAGATGTAGTTGGCTCAGGAGGTTGGACGACGTCAGTAGCTTGAGACCATGATAGTTGTAGCTCAGGGGCAGATAGTGTTTGCTCGATTATACAGAGAGGCTATGACTGAGGCAACCTAGTATAGGATGCACTACCTTCGATATGTCCCCGCGACACTTAGATAGCCAGATTACTCACAAAGGAGTAGGGCACATCCTAGGGTTGAGGATCAGACAGAGAGACAACCGAGTGAGGGGAGAAGCCATTAGGGCTATCTCATTTGTACCTAGAGACACTTTTTGATTATTTCTGGATTCTTTACATAGATATACATTCGTGGGCTCCTTGTTTTATAGTCTTGTGGATATTGCATTTTTGATCGGTATACATACACTGATTCAGATATTGTACCATGCCAATCTTTTTTTGATATATATATATATATATATATATATATATGATATAGATTCAATATAATGTGATGCATTCATTTTGTTTCATGCTTATGAATGTATGGATGCATTTGATATGATGTGATTTGATTATATGTTATTATGTATGGATGCAATTGTTTTATTTATGCTTATATTTTATGTGATGATAATAAAGTGATATGTGATGCAATGCAATGCAATGGATGGATGTACTTATTTTTTAGTATCTTTTCGTGATATACCATGGGATGGATGATAATGATATGTAGATGTTCATGCTTATGCAAATGATATGGATGCATTTCTTTTTGTGTATTTTTTATGCAGTTTTATGAGATGATGATGCAATGAATATGGATGTTTATGATATGTATGCAATGATGCAAATTTTCATGCTCATGATATGATGATGCGATGTATGTTTATGATATGTATGCAACGATCTAAGATGCTTAGAATAACAAATCTATATTATTTTTTGTAACTTAAATGATAATGATGATGCACGATGTATGTTTTATGATATGTTATGAGATGTATGCATGTTGATGATTTGTGGATGAATGATGGATGCATTGATGATGTTCTTCGCTGACTGTCATGATACCAGTAGCATGGAGAGATGATAGAAGAAATAATATGATTGACCATCAATTTTTATGATTGATTCAAAATATCCAACAAGTCTATGATCCACCGAGACTTTATTAGAGATGATGGAGAAATGAATGATGATGATGATGATTTTCTCGAATCTTGGGATTTGGATTTCCGTCATTCCTTATTGTTTGATATAACACATAGACACAATGCATCAAGGTATTGATAACCAGGATGGTGTTGTATCTAGTGTAATGGGCTTTGACTCCGGAAATAGATAGGATAGTTCTTGTTCAGACCTTGGCATACAAAAACCTTGTTGGAATGTAAGTTAGAAGCTTAGAATATATCAGACCAAAGCATACACAATAGTCAACAATGTACTCCAAACAACTTTCCTACACACAACTAAGTATGCACCAAGATTATTTTATAAGAATACCCACAAGCACAACAAACGAAAGATAATGATTGATTCCCCATTAATTTCTATCTAAATCATTTTGATAGACATCATCGAGAGGTCCTTAGAATGGTTCAATAAGATAAATTATAAGAAAATATCAAAGACAAATAGTCAGTGTTATCTATATCTCTTGCTAGTTTAAAATGTAGCTAAGGTGATGTCTAATATTGATGTCCATCACAAGAAGGATACATCCTAGGACATGTTGATTAGACGGCTTGATGTAGGATGATGATGAGCTTTATGATAAGCTGTTTGAAACGATGCATTTACTTATGATCTAGACATTAGATTATGACTCTTAGGTTTTCACTTTACGACTCGCTACACTTGATTTCTACTTGTTTTTCCAAAGGTTGAAGGTGATGATAGATTTATTATGGATGGAAGTTTATTGCAGGTGAAAGCGAGATGGGATGGATGGTTATGGATTTTCTGAAATATTTTAATGTTTTTGATATTTTGAGGCTGTTTTTAGTCCTTTTGAAAGTTTATGTGGATGTTTTGGTTTTTTATTATTTGAGGTTGTTTAGGGTTTTCTCTAAGATATTTGATGTTGCTTAGGTCTTTTGAAAATTTTCCAACGTTTTTGTGTTTTCTGTTATCTGAATTTTTTGGGATTTTCTGATATTTGAATGTTTAAGGGTTTTCCGAGATTTTACAAATGTTTAAGGTTTTTTGATATTTGAATGTTTAGGGATTTTATGAGTTTTGACCAAGAACCTAACCTAAAAGACTTGCCTTAGGGGCCTCAAGGGTTGATCAAAGATGAGCCTTTCCTACGTTATACGCATAGAGACCACGTAGTTCGACTGATTTGACTTATTAAAGATGAGATATGAACATTTGATGGATGCTAGTTTATTATGAAGGACTCCTAAAGGATTGAGCTAGGGTGTCTTGGGGGCACATCAAAGATGGCCTTGCCTACGTTCAAGCTCAGAGACAATGTAGTTTGACATGGCACTATTTTTGGATTTTTGATGTACGACCTTTTTAGGGATTTTGATGTGTTTTGGATGTTTTGGATTTTTCCTTTACAATTTTTTGAATTTTTTTGGATTTTAGCTATATAGGATTTTGCAAGTGTTTTTGGATTTCGCACGATCTTGACAAGTGTATGGATATGTGATGATTTCAGTGATATGTTTTAGGATTTTGTTGACAACCAAGCTAGGATTGATTGATTTGATTGATGTATTGATGATGATAACATTGTTGAAGATACACAACAATGCAATGATAATGTTAAGAACCATAAGGATTGGGAAGGATATCTTGAGATGATGATGGATTGATTGGATAAGATTGATCAATATTTTGAATCTTGGTTTGGAACAAAGTTTGTTGGAATGAGTTGATGTGACATTGAAGTGCAAGGTAGATTAAACTGATATGGATTGTTTGGATTGATGTTTGATTAAAGATAAAGCTTGATAAGGAACATCTTCTTGTCAAAATGTACCATGGGCTAGTGATTTGGATTTTGTCTTCAAATGATTTGACCAATTTTGTTTTGTGTTAGAAAATGTTTATAGTGCTACATAAGTTATAGGATATAGCTCAAGATTTATTCCCAAAGCAAGTTATAAGTATCTATTCCCAGTGTCTAGCAATGTAGGGAATGATATGGGTGGATGTATGGATAAATGAATGGATGGATGGATATGATTATCTTATGATAGGATAACATGTTTGGATAGAGTATGCCTCTTTCGACAATGCCTCATGGCTCAGATAATGTTGGTTAGGATAGGATCAATGATAGTGACCCATGTTAAGATGTTTACCATAAGCAAGTGGGAAGTGCATACCAAACCTTTGCCAAGATCAAGGTAAGTTAGATTGGATGAAAATCGATTGGATAATGAAGGGTTCCTAGATTTATTATGGGTAAGATGGATAGAAGGTAGGATTTATTATGGATGGGATGAGATGCTTCCTCCTAAAACAGTGCACATAGATGCTTGATTCTACTCATGATGCATGTTTTCCAGGTTTTCATCATGGTACTTGTCCAAAGTGCCACCAAAGTGGTTTTCACTAGAGGACGATTTTTCTCCTGACTATTTTCTTGATTTTTTTTAATTTTTTGAAAGTTTATGCTCATGTCGAATCACTTGGTGGTGCTGATGTAGACATTGCTAGTGTTGGTATAGATGTTGTTTTCATGATGTGCCAATGATATCTTGCTTGGAGGAGTTGTTTTGCTAAAATATGGGAACTTGAATGTAACCCCTAGATCTTTTCATCTTCTTTATCGATATCAGAGTTAGCCTTACCTATATGTGCACATCATGATAGAGTGCCCTTAGAGTCCTTATGATAAAGAGTTGCAAAAAACACACGGTCAATACAAGAGTTGGATATCATGGATGTTGAAGTGGATGGTGGAATGCGTTGAGGGATACGAGATGCAGATGGATTGGTCGATAGTTTGGAATATTTGATTCTCGAAACTTGGGATGATGAGCAATGATGGGTGGATATGGAGATTCGATGGGGACCAACTTCTTCATATACTTTGTAGGTCACTATTGAAGCTTTCTTTTGTATTGACAGACACTTTTGATGGATGAACTTCCCTTTTTTATTTTTCCACATAGTTTATTTGACTAATGGAGTATGATAGGGATGATTTTCTTTATTTTTCTTTGCTATCCATTCAATTTTTTCTTGTCCATTTTTCTATTGATTCTTTTGCTTCAATAATTTTCTCTTTTCTTTGAGATAGACTTCTTTCTTGTGGTTGGTCCTAATTAGTGGGTGGAATAATGTGTGGATGTTGATTCATCATATGAATGGTTGTAATGTTGGTAGCCATTTCATCATAAGGACTCTTCGTGCTCCCCATGGTGGTGTTTGCACTAGATAAAGTTGCCCCTAGTATTATGAGAGTATTACTAACATGCTTTGATTCTGCTAATGACAAACCATTTCCTTGCTCTTCAAGATGCTTTATCTTTATTGATTCTTGATAATACTTGACATCCCCATACTCACTTTCTTCAATTGGTATGGAGGATGTGTTTGATTTTGATGTTTCTTCAAAAGGTGTTGATACTTTACAATCCATATAGGACTCTTCCTTATGATCCATTTTTGCTTGCTCTTCAAAGGATGTTTTTGACTCACCATCTATGTAGAGGTCTTCTTCATGATTGATTTTTTGATATTTCTATGGATTTTTCTATGCCTTGATCATGTGTAAAGATATTAAGAGTAGAAGACTCTTGTTCCTTGGTAATGATATCAAGAGTAGGAGACTCTTGTTTTGGATGAAGAAAATATACATATCTATTATGAGTTAGAATCTCATGGGTAGATGGAGGAGTATATGATATATGGATATGATCATTATTTGTGACATTTGGTATGGATTGGAAAATACCCATTAGATTTGTTGGAATCAAGCAACACTAAGAGGGGGGGTGAATTAGTGTTGTGCAATTTTTAACTTTATTAATTTGATCCTTAAAGTGTTGGTAACATTCAACCAAAATAAAAATGCATGCACATAAGACAAATAACCACAACACCATAACACAAGGATTTTTTTTACGTGGAAACCCTATTAGGGGAAAAACCACAGTGGAGGTCAATCCACAATATTGTTCTAAGTATACTCAAAAGAAAAAATTACAAAATGAGAATGCACTTGCATTTAGGCACACTACCTAGAGCTCACTGCTAAAAAACTGAAAGGCTCACTGCCTTACAAAATTTTAGAATACTTCAAAGGATTTGAACTAATAAAGTAGCATCTACAAATTCCTAATTATAGTTCTAGTTGGGCTCAACAATCAAATTCTGGATCTTCTGTCTAATTTTTCTCTTGTACTCTGTTCTTCTTTAATTCTCACCAGAAATCCTTAATGCACAAGTGAAACTGTGCATAATCACTCTACTAACCTTCTAACATTCGCAACATTCAACAAATCACATCAAATACACACCAAAATGATATAAATGATCACTTATATATATATATCTGCTACTTAGGATTTAATCGCTTTAGGTTGACTTCAACAAAATAAGAAATATTCACAAACTGTCAGCTCAAATCATCCATAATATTCAATGCGCTTCCACAAGAGTCGAGCACAACATAGTGAGGACCTAAACCAAAATGATCGAATACAAAATAATTAAACAATAACTCCTCAACTATTCGTGGCACACTATATTCACCAAGTCGGCCTTCATAAACTAATGAACAAAAAATTAGTTCACCGGATCTTCTAACTTTCACCCAAATTGATACGAGGCACCAATATTTACAGATAAAATAGATTATGCATCGAACAATATTCCCTGAGATCCACAACACAAAATAATAACATAAATTTTGCATATGAATCGAAGAACACAAATCTACCAGATGCCATATTCTAACTTAATAGATAATCACTGATCTTCAATCTGTCTGCCGGTATGAGTAAATGGCGACATGTAGATTAACTAGCTGATAAGGGTTGTCATCAATGAAAGCACCAAAAAAAATGTGCAGTGTCTCTTTCCAACAATCTCCCCCTTTGGCATTGATGGAAACACTTAGTGAAAAATGACTAAGTGTCAGATCAATACCAAAAAAAATACACTACCAACCAAAAATCCAAAAATATCTTCATCCACAACTCAAACTACAACTCCCCCTTTAGAAGAATATACATTTTTCACTGTCCTACTCTCCCCCTTTGACATCAATGGAAAAGATGGGGAATCTGCATACAAAACTCCTATAAACAGACAAAAACTTCAAACTGCATATGTACAAACTTTGTTTCAAACAACTTACACAAACTTGAAAATATCTTCAAAATTGGTCTTTAATAGGTTCAAGCTTGTGTCCCAAAAATTCTTGAGACTTTCCATAATAGTTATTTCACCACAAAGTAAATAAGATTGCATTTTTGCAGATTCAAGGTTCATTGGATCACTAACCGCCATAGCATATTGTGCTTCCTTCAAAACATTCAACATGGTCTCCAAATTTGGACCAATTAGGCCTCTAAGTTCATCAACTCTTTCCACAACTCTGTCATTATCACACTTCAAGCTCTTTATTTTGTCAAGTAAGGATATAACTTGACCTTCTTGCTCTCCAACAGAAATAGTTAAAGGATCAAAAGGATCAGAAATAACAACTAACTCTTTCTCATGATCCTTAACCTTCTTCTCATTTTCCTCAGTAAGTTTTGACAAATACAAACACGACTTATAAATCCTTCCACCTTCTGATAATGCACTTTGAAATTTTTTCACATAGGTAGCTAACATAGATTTATCATTAGCTATCATTCCTTTCAATCTACTAATCTTTCTAGCATCAAATTCCTTCTGAACTTTGACCAAAGATGACTTCTCAAGTGACTCAAAATGAGTACTTACCAAATTTATAAGCTTCTTCAACTCACTGGAGGAAGAACTGGATGGATCCTTAACATGAGTAGGCATGATCTTCTCCAAAATGCTAGATGGAAGATTCAATAACTCACTGTCCGCAATGTGAGACTTCAAAATTTCTTCCCTAGCCTTAGCTTGTGCAAATGATGTGACTTTCATTTTCTGAATTAGGGACAAAGTAGACAAATGAATAGGGGCATCTCCCAAGTCAAGATCAAATTCTTCCTTTTGCTCTTCTAGAAACTTCTTCATTTCCTCTGCAGTGTCTCTTGCTTCCATTAGAACTTCTTTAACTTCAACCTTCTTTTCCTCAAATACTATTTCCATAGCTACATATTTTTTCTTGTCATTTGGAGCTTCAAATTCTTCAACTGATATCTCCTTTTCTTCAACCGACACAATTTTAGGAGCTTCAGTCTCCATAGGTTCTTCTATATCATGCACATCAAGAGGAGTCTGAGTGTCCTCAATTGTAACCTCTTCATTTACCAGACCAAATGAAATATCTTCCACATGCTCTTCTTCAGAAACAACATCAATTTTGTTCTTTAATAGAATTTCCTTCAGAATTCTTTCAGTTTCCTTTTCTACTTCTTCAGTCCTACCCATCATAAGCTTGTTTATTCTTGTTTTGATTTTGAACTCTCTTTTTGCTTCTTTTAGGATTGTCTTCATTTCTTCAATAGACATTACCAGACTTAGATTTGCAACAACTCATTCTCTTAGCTGCTCTTCTTCAATTCTGGCACTAACTCTCCTCATCTCCAAAATTTCATACAATTCCTTAGGCAATTGTGCCATTATCTCAACAAGAGTCATATTGAAATTGTGCAAATATTGTATTGTATCCTCCTCAAGGACTCTTTGACCAATAGTATCAAAGGTACCACACACTTCACATAGGGGCTTAATATTTCCATCCTTGATTATACCTCTTTCAACTTCCTCTATGGAGATACCTGGTTTGTCAGGCTTCATCTTCTTCTTTGCTTTCTCCTCTTCATCGGAGGGATTGTCCTTAGTGATTGTTGTTGATGCTTGGGTTCCCATATGCTTTATTTCTCTAACTTTTTCATCAAATTTTGTCTGATCTTCTAAAACAACTGTATACACTCTTGTGCTCTTATCCTTCTTCCTTTTATTGGATGCCTTAACTTGAGCTTTTATAGGGGTTGGCTTCTTTGCATGATCAGATAGGGGTGCTAAGCTCCTTGTTGATCTAGTTCAAGCAAAGGATGCTTCTAGACTAGCAAATTCAATTTTAGTAGGTTCTTTTCCTTTTTCACTTTCAACTTGTTCTCTCATCCTTCTGGATTCTCTTACAACTTCTTTAGATATGCCCATGCTCTCTGCAAAGACTTCCACTTCTTTCCTTACTCTCCGGACTATCATTGGTTTCTTCAATTGCTCATGGACTTGCATATTCTTCTCTGCACATGTTCCAAACCTTTCTTTAGATGGATCCAAAGGCTTACTCAACAGATGTTGTGCATATAGCTCCAAGATTCTCTCCTCAACTTTATAACCCATTGGCATAATCCAGACGGTTCTAGGTTCTGCCGCTTCCATCAAGCACTAATCAATGTCCACCATAAAGCAGATTGTATCCTTATACTTATCCACAATAGAAGTAGGAATTCTTTCCCTAGCTTGCATTGTATTCTGAAAGTTCTTGAAATATCCCAGACTGCAGTTTTCCTAGCTTGCATATCACCAATTCCATACAAGATATCTCTAATATGAAAAGTAACAAGCTTATCGCTTTTCCAATGCACTTTCCCAACTCTCAAAACTTCTTTCATGAAATAAAAGAACAAACATAGCAATAAATTACCATATTTAAACAAATTCTTCTTGTCTTTCTTAATCTTACCATGATTTTCCATAAGCTGACTTCGAAGCAATTCACATAAATCATACTCTGCATTCTCCTTTACCATCTGATATGTTGCATATGTGGTTGTACTAGATACAAAATTTTCTCAGCTAGAGTGATATATCTTGTAACCAATGACCATTGAGGAAAATTTCACACCCACATCAATGATGTTATCAATTTTCATCAATATTCTATCAAATATCGAACCAGTTGCATTAGTGACTGTTTAATTCTTCACAAACTTCAAATTTGGCAATCCACCGGAGGAATTTAAACTTGTAACAACACTTATATCTTCTTTTTTAATCTTGAAGGGTCGAATCAACCACATGAATTCAACATGAACTCAACTCAAGATGTACTGGACCCATTCACTTTCATCAAACATAGGAAATTTCATAATCTATGTGAATTTATTCTCCTCTAGGGTTTTGAATTCAGGCTTAACACAAAAATCCTCTCCAACAATGTGATTGGAATACAAATGTAGCAACTGCGAGCTCCCTAACTCCTTAATATTAGCATGAATGTATGCCCTAATATCTTCAATATGCAAAACACTGTATGGAACAGATGAAAAATGTACCTAAGGGCTCAGTCTCAACAGACTTGAAAGGATTCCACTTGAATTTTGGACAGGGTCTATCCTTGAATTCAACTACCAATGGAGTAGCCATTTTAAAAAATTCACAGGTTTACAAATTTTCTTGATAAATACCTTTTTTTTGGATTAGAGTTTGAACTTCAAATCACCTTCACACTTGAATTCTCGCCAAATTTCGCCAAAAATTGCTTTAGAGCTCTTCAAACTTCTTCTCAAAATGCAAAGTGATAAATGAAGGATATAAATAACCTTTTATCATTCACACACTGAACCTTTTTGACGTAATAAATTATTTTTCCCTAACTCATCCAGATACGATGTTTCCATACACTGTAAAGGATAACTCTTCTGTGAACCTTCAATTCTACATAAATACTATCTCCAACTGTTCAATAGAATTTGTAGATCATCAATGCAATCACTGAACTCATCCAGATCTTGGTGTTGATTCTTGGTAGGGGGTTTGAAAATTTTTCTTGACAAATACCCCTAGGCTAGAGGCCTTAACCTAATTCCCAGAGGAATTATCAGAAGCTGATTCTAGTGTTGGCTCATTTCCTGCAACAAAGGGACTCTTCTTTACCCATGTCTTCTTCATCTGCTTCTCGATTTGATCTGTAGTAACTTTCCCTTTTCCTTTTTCATCCTTCTGCATGTTTCTTCTCTAATTTACCAAACCTCTTCTACAAAATCTAGCAATATGACCAATTTTGTTGCAATTGTAGCACACCACATTTCTTTGTCCAGACCAGTTGTTCCATTGAATTTCTCTTGATTTGC
Organism: Sequoia sempervirens; assembly: GCA_007258455.2. Classification (NCBI taxonomy): domain Eukaryota; kingdom Viridiplantae; phylum Streptophyta; class Pinopsida; order Cupressales; family Cupressaceae; genus Sequoia; species Sequoia sempervirens. The sequence continues at coordinate 18,059 of VDFB02268557.1, forward strand.
ACTAGTTAGCAATATGGCCAAATCTATTGCATGTATAACATCTAACATCTCTATAAAAGTTGTTCATCACATTTCTGCATTCATTTGACTTATGGCCATACTTGTTACAATTAAAGCATTGACCAGAGAATGATGGACCACTTGAATCCATTCTACTTCTACATTGGGTCACCATATGACCAAATTTATTGCAAATATAACAGTTACCATAAAAATTTTGAGCATTAGGTTGTCTTATCAGATACCTTCCAACGTTGTTCATTTGATTTCCTTGTCTAAACCTCCTTTGTCCAGATTTGGAACTTTCTCCTTTCTCATATCCAAGACCTCACTTGTCACCATTAGTCCTCTGAATTTTAATCAATTCATCAAGATTGGTTGAGCTAATTATGAACTTCTCCTTGAATTCATTTGCAGTAGCAATTTCATCTCTGAGATCAACAATGTGCTTTTCAAGCTCTTCCTCATTGTGTTTGGATTGTTCCAACTCAAGTTCCAACTGAATGAATCCATTAGTAATTCGACTACATTCTTTAGATTTTTCTTTAATGGATTGGGAAATATTTTCTTCATTCTTCTTCTTGTCTTTTCCTTAGTAATCCTCATCATAATAGATTCCATCTCATTCTTCAGAACTTCATTATCCTTGGAAAACTTTTCACATTCTTCTATCTTTTCCTTCAGGGCTTGACTCAGTTGTTCATCTACAATGCGTTTACTATCTTCCTACTTGATTTGATCACAGAGTTCCCTTCTCTTCTCTCTGGACTTGTTGATTTTTTCTTTCAATGACTCAATGAATCTCTCAGTATTCATGAGATTTTCTTATAATTCCTGGATTCAGATTTTTCGTGATCAAGATCATCTAGGGCCACCATAAGTTGTTGTTGAAGACTGCTTGAATCCATTGAAACAATTTCCAAGATCTTCCCCAAGCTTTTAAACTTCTTCCAAGGAACTGAGCTTTGATACCAATTGTTGGAATCAAGCAACACTGAGAGGGGGGGTGAATCAGTGTTGTGTAATTTTTAACTTTATTAATCTTATCCTTAAAGTGCTGATAACATTCAACCAAAATAAAAATGCATGCACATAAGACAAATAACCACAACACCATAACACAAGGATTTTTTTTATGTGGAAACCTTGTTAGGGGAAAAGCCATGGTGGAGGTCAATCCACAATATTGTTCTGAGTATACTCAAAAGAAAAAAATACAAAATGAGAATGCACTTGCATTCAGGCACACTGCCTAGAGCTCACTGCTCAAAAACTAAAAGGCTCACTGCCTTACAAAAATTTGGAATACTTCCAAGGATTTAAACTGATAAAGTAGCATCTACAAATTCTTGATTACAGTTCTGTTTGGGCTCAACAATCAAATTCTGGATCTTTTGTTTGATTCTGCTCTATTCTTCTTTAATTCACACAAAAATCCTTAATGCACAAGTGAAACTGTGCATAATCGCTCTACTGACCTTCTAACATTCTCAACATTCAACAAATCACATCAAATATGCACCAAAATGATATAAACGATCACTTATATATGTCCTCTACTTAGGATTTAATTGCTTCAGGTCGGCTTCAACAAAATAAGAAATATTCACAAACTATCAGCTCAAATCATCCATAATATTCAATGTTCTTCCACAAGAGTTTGCCACAACATAGTGAGGACCCAAACCAAAATGTTCAAATACAAAAATAGTTAAACAATAACTCTTGAACTATCCGCGACACACTATATTCACCAAGTCGACCTTCATACACTAATGAACAAAAAAATAGTTCACCGGACCTTCTAACTTTCACCCAAATTGATACGAGGAACCAAGATTTATAGATAAAATAGATTATGCATCGAACAATACTCCCTAATATCCACAACAAAAAATAATAACAATTTTTTTGCATATGAATCAAAGAACACAAATCTACCAGATGCTTTGTTCTAACTTAACAGATAATCACCAATCTTCAATCTATTTGCTAGTATGAGTAAATGATGACATGCAGATCGACTAGCTGACAAGGGTTGCCATCAATGACAACACCAGAAAACATGTGCATTGTCTCTTGCCAACATAGATCATGGTAGTATCTTGGAGATATGGATCCTTGATCTTGATTAATTTTGGAATTTCTTTTAACATGCTTTTGATCAAGTTCTTGACATGGGTGAATTTCAAAGGATGGATTGTTTTCAAAGGGTTCTTGAATGCTTTCATTAGGCATGGGAAGTGGCTCGATATCATCTTGATCTTTGAGTGGATTTTGATCAAGTGTTGAGTTGAGGATTCCTTCAATATCTGCAACCATGAGGTCAAAGGATGCCAATATGTCTTGGAAAGGACCATTGCTAGACTTTGGTGAAATATGTTGATCATTCTTTGGAATAAATTCTTGAGATATGTCCTCTAACTTGTTAGGTGATGTAGAGACATTGTCAACATGATCATTGGTAGATTAATCTTGAATTTTTTCCTCAAACATGGTGGTGGGGATATTGTCAATGTTTTCAATCATAGGATCAAATGATGTTAATGCTTCTTGAAATGGATCATTGTTGGATATTGTTGATGGGTCTTGATCACGAGTAAAATCTACTCTTGATATATGTTGATTTGATCATTAGATGTGGTAGAAACATCTTCAAGGTTCTCGTTGATGGATATATCTTGATAATTGTTTTCAAAAATTATGGTGGAGAGATTATCATTTCCATCATTAATGGTTGAATCTTGATCATTGTCTTCAACAGTTATTTTTTCTTGATCAAGAAGGTCTTGGATTAGATCTTTGAGTTTGATACAATCTGATGTGTCATGACCTTTTGTGCTATGGTATTCACAATAAGCATTATCATCATCCCATGGGAACTTGATGCTAGGTTCACCTTCATTTAATTATTCTGGAAGATTGATAAGTTTAGCATGGACTAACATGTTTAATGCTGATTCAATTGGCTCACCTAAAGAAGTGTATTCACATTTGGTAGTGGTTTTTTTGTCTTGTGAAGCTTGTGCTTGTTGTGTTTGATCTTTTTTTGATCCATCTTGGAGATGTGGTGATTGATCTTTTGAGGTTGTTGATTTTTACATCCAACTTCTTGATATTGAAGATGTTGTTCTTGATGTGGTTGCAGACACAACTAAATGTTTTGATGACATGGTTTAACCAATGGGGGAGTGTGTCAATTTTGGGGTGGAGATGTCTCTTGGTGATATGAATCAATGAATTTTCTAAGTATAGAAATTTGATTTCACATAATTTGATCTTGATTTTGATTTGATACCCTTGGTGTAGTGGATTCAATTATTGGTCAAGCATATTTGGAATATATACTTGTGGTGTGTGTATGGGATCATGCACAAATTGATTTTGGACTATGTTCTGATTTGGGATGATGTTTATATTTTGCATCATAGGTTGGTATTGAACATTTTTGGGGTTGGGAAACAAATTACTTTGATTTAGGCAACCTTGATTTTTCATGGTGTTGCCTTGATTTGGATCAATACATTAAGTTTCCAATATATTGTTTGGATTTTGAACAACATTGGTGTGATTTGTAAAAGTATCTATCCTATAGCTCACCAAGTGTGGATTTGATATGTTCATGTTTGGTAAGTTTGTATTTGGTATATTCACATTTGGCATGTATTGATTTGATGGGATAATGTTGCTTTGTTGAAGACTCATGTATTGATCATTTGGTTGATAGATTTGTAGGTTTTTACTTTGATTTTAATCTACCATAGGGAAAGGTGTTCCAAATTTAGATTTGGCATACTCACATTTGTTGTAGCATTGAGGTTTGTAGGATATAATGATCCCATGTGTGGATTGCATAAATGTGAGTTTTGATAATCAATTGGCATTGTAAGGCTTTGATAGTTTGGTTGATTTTAGATCACTCATGATGTATGAATCAAGTTTATATTCCATGTTTTTCTTGTGTTTTGACCTTGTTGCAAAAGTGAACCTCTAAGGTGTTTTGGACCAATGGTGTGTTGGAGTTAAAATGACACTGAGAGGGGGGGGTGAATCAGTATCTTAACAAATTTGACCAATTTTTCAAAAAATTCAAAACATATCATAGATTTGTTCTCAATATTACTCTAATTAATGCATTCATGAGTTGAATGTAATCATTCATAAACATAATTGAGAAAAGTAATAACTCGACAGTGAATAGAAACAACAATAGCATAGTAAAACAAAAAGAACACAGAAGAACAAAGAGGCACAATATTTTGCCGAGTGGAAAACCCTCCTGGGGTATAAAAACCACTCCCTAAATGCCTTCCTGGCTTAATCTGATAATCAACTGTTCACAATGCCTTATAAGGCTGATTTTTGAGCACCCACTCAAGGAGCACCAACCCCTCATTTAGAGATATCTATCTCGAGGAGTACCAACCCCTCAAATTATGTATTGAACAATAATAATGATTCAAAGGGTTTCTCTATTTTCAGTTGAGCACATATCTCTCTATTTTCTCATCTACAAAATACCTTAAAGATTCAATAATTGAATCCCTAAAATACTTCATAGAGAAGAAATTTTACAATCTCTGCATCTTGTTATTCAGATTTTATTGCAGAGTTTATTCATACGTTTTCATACAGTCAAAGAATGATAATCTTTTGAATTACAACAACAGCCGAACAAAAACATTTTTTTCTGCTCCTCTTTATATATCTTTAAAAAAAAGAAGGTAAGTAACTATCTTCAGAAGTAACAGCTGAACAACCAAAACAATACAAGAGCCGTTTAACCCAGCTAAGCACCGTCCTCAACAAGTCTGAATCTTATGAGATCATTTCTCTGCATAAAACGCACAACTTCCCACCACAGAAAAATCATAACATCTAATGTATGAAAGACAATACTCAGTTAGGGCATCATTTGTCATAGAGATGCAAAGAGCAGTTAAAGAAAATGGTGATTATAAACCAGCATGAAATGCATAAATAAAAATACCAGAAAAATCTGTAACTCCCATGGCTCCATCAACCACTATCGATCTTCCAGCCAGAGAGGCGCATCAAACATAGCAGCCATACCATTCATTTCTGAACCAAGAACGAATTTCATCCTGACACTGCCATTACAGCCAGCAACAATAGTAAATAACAGTTTATGAAGCTTTCTCATGATGGCGGCCAGACTAGGGTTTGATACCCAGTCAAAAAGAATAAGCTCAAAAAGTTTTCCCTAACAACCTTTCATTGCAATCAATGACACGTTATGTCAAAGGCAACTTTAACGTTGCCAGACAACCTTATGGTTGTCGCTTTCGCCAAGACCCATCAGAGTCAGGAGAAGTCATATCGAATACAACATGCTACGCCGAGAGACTCCCTTAGTATATTATTCTTTCGCTGAGATATGAGGAAAATTCTCACCGAGATGCCCTTTAGTTTCATTCACTATCGCTGTGACCAAATAAGATCGGAGAGACCTCTTGTAGACTTCATAAAGTTTTTTCGAGAGCCGTCAAACATCCTTCTGGTCGATGAAACAAAAAGTATCTTTCACCGAAAAGACATCATCATCCGCTAAGACCTCTCTTCGAAGAAAGAGTCTCCCAGAAAAGTCTTTTCAACTCTTATGTGTTGCTATAACAAAACCAATCTCTCGCCGAAAGCTCCTCATAAGACTTAGTCGGAAAGACCTTACGAGATCACTATGACAACACTTTGATATCGCATAGTCTGGCCGAAGTTAACTTTTCATTCAGAGTCGCTGAAACACTACGGAGTCATTATAACATTTCACCGAAGCAGTAACCTTATGCCGATAAGACATTCAGTGCATCGGTCGGTGAGACAAGCAATCTTCAGAGAGCTATATACCCAAATCATTATGTTTGGCCGAAGCGAAACCCTAGATGATGTTCGGTAAGAAAAAACCACTTCGCCAAGACCTATTTCGATACCGCCAAGCACTTACCGATAGACTTCCAATCAACCTCCGATCGGTGAGACAAGGTAATTTCGCTGTGACCACATACCGACGGAAAAAGCTTATGTCGAAAGAACTTTTTGTTGTCGCCATAACAAAAAGGAGGTCTTGCCAACAGCTGCCAGAATGTTAAATTCAATCGACATGACATTAGAAATGTCTTGCTGATAGGCAACATAGACATTTCAAAAAGGATCGGGGAGACCCTGCCATACTCATGCCGATATGTGTAAGCCCAAATGAGAAACAACCAATACTTGTGATATGCAAAAAGAACCATCCTGACAAAGAAACCAACTTTCAAACTCTGTCAGTCAAAGAGATAGCATTCATAACTTGAACTAGAATTCTCATCATCATGAAATTGAAACATAACAGATAGCTTTCTGTAATAGCCAAGAGACATCAAAGAAGTGCCATTATAAATCATAAGGATCCAAACTGAGACTGATCATAAAAGAGAATCAACTGAAAGAGATTTTGTCATCAAGGACAAACCATAAACACAACTGAGATCCAACATGGTGACAATGGGAGATGAAAAAGGTGAATGATATGGGAAGTGATTTTTGAAAGTGTTTTGGGACAACACTTTTGACTTAGAAGGTTTGATTGTTTTATGTTTGGATAGAGGATGTTAATGAACTTGTGAACCTTTAGGGTAGACTTGTGACCTTTAAGATAAACTAGTCCACAAATGATAAATAACTTAGCCAAATTCATGGAAAAGGATTAATTTCACATACAAAGTAGCTAAGTTAGGGTTTGGGTTGATTGATTTCTAAGTCCAAAGTGTTGGTGTGTTCAAAAGTTTGCAAATTTTGGTGAAGTGAAGGATGAAATATATTTTTGACCCAATGTTGATCTAGAATGAACCTTTGTTTTACAAGACCAAGGTGGTGAGAAACATGCTATACCTCTAAAGTGATCAAACCCCAAGGACTCAATGATCCGAAATCAAATGATTTTGATAGGACGAATGATTTTGGACACAATGTTTTGCAATATTTTCTTATATGATAAGCGAGCGTGGAGTTTGGTTGTTTCACAGTGATCCAAATGCAAAATGTGCATGTGGGGTTCACCAATTTTTCAATTTATCTTGCCAAGAAATTTCTTTTACCACAAACACTTTGTCTTGATTAGAGTTCAAATAAATGTGTATGTCAAAAACATCATAAATTTCACAAGGTCATTTTGTGGCGAAAGGATGAAGTTTAAAGCCATGCTTTGCTTATGTGCTTTGGGAAGTATAGTTGACTGTAAGCAAAATACTTGAAGCACTCCTGAATAAATTCATTGATGTCGGGTTTTATCAGGCAATATGGAATGTGACTGAATATAAAAATCAAAACAAAACCAGATGGAATCTCAGGTTCTCAACAGGATGAATGGGTCAGCTGGTGTAGTCATCTCAAATCCTAAGGATTTTCCTATTTCAACAATTGAATAGTAAAATGTGGGGTGGATTCATAACAACCATTCCTTCACCAACAAGCATTAAGGTTTTTGGATTCTAAATAGTTGGTTCGTAATAAGGGATTTCATTCAAGGTGGCCATACATGTGACAAGATTAGCTCAAGATTATGGTCAATCAAGAGGCCTCCCAGTCTCTTCCTAAGAAGATATTTTAACGTATCACACATATATTAAGGGAGACACATGTTAGTATGAAATATTCACACTTGTTGTTTGTGACTTTCGCCATAAACACATTATTTATATAGTGGCTTGAAAGAGCTTGGCTTTAACTTGTTTCTGCTTGGGTCAGTCCCTCCTTTCGAAGTGAGGAGGTAGGCCCTCTAAAGATAATCAAAAGAAAGGAAGTACACTTATAGTTCAATTTCCCAGTTTGCATGAAGCAAGGAGAGAAAACACACCACGCCTTTTCCCTACACTAGCATGGGGTTAATTTTAATCCAAATTGAAAGATGTGGGTGATTATACAAAGTGTTAAGAAATGTTTTTGATTCTCAATATTGTCGAGTGGCATGAGAGAATTGCATACACATTTGATAACAAAAATGTAAATCACAAAACATAGTAAACCCTCATTAATTTTAACCCCTAAAGCTAAGATGAATTCATTTTATGCACCAAAGGAAGTGTTAAGTTGTTTTGTCCAATTTTAAACCCAAAGTAAAATGATGAAGTGAGGGTTCAATTTTAGTCCTGTTTGAGCATTCTTTTTAAGAATCAATTAAAAATTAGTGTGGTCCTAAGGCATAAAATGAAAATCATAATAAATGGGTTATAATTGCCCCAAAAGTGTCGAAACACTTGTTACAATTATAAGATTTAAATGTATTTTTCTTCAATTAAGTGCTCCATGCTCCTCTTCAAACCTAAAATCCATGTTCCAAATGTTAGATGAAATCAAGAAAATAAGAAGATGTTAGGGTTAGATAAATGATTAAGCATTAAAACCCTACAACCTAGACCAAGTTGTAATGTGATTTGATTTTAGGTGCAAAAATGGAATATTTAACTCCACCAAAATTGAAAAACACCTATACCATTGTGTAGAGCATGAAATTATACCCCATTTAAAAAAAAAAATTCAAAAAAGACCTTTGTATGACCAAGATATGACCATTTTAAGATAGACTATAAAAGCAAGACAATGATAGCGTCACTATAGAAATATAATGACACCCTTTGCAAATTGTGATGCTTTTTTCAATTATGGTGATGCCTTTTTCAACTATGGCGACACTTTTGCAAATGTGCCACTTTGGTGAATAATAGCATTGCTCTGGTGAAAAATAACGTCATTGTAGCTCCCAAAAGCGTCGCTCTAGCCCAAAAACTTGCAACTCACAGAGTTTTTAAGAAAAAATATTCAAACAAAGTTAGTAAATCCCTCCTTCTAGCGCCAGAAAGTGATTGGACAGATTAGTATGGGCTGATTACATTTGATCCATGAAGAATAGAAGTATAACGAAGCCACTAACGTCGAATCTCAACAGGATCATTCAAATGAAAGTTAAACTAAGCATTTATCAAAACTAAGAATTCTAAACTATGAAAGAGTTTAAAGTCTACTCCAATCCATTTGAAACTTATCCCATTGTGGGAGTGGTGTCACATTGATGTGGAATGATGACCCTTTTCCAATCCCGTGGATAAATGAGCTTGCCCCAGTTAGTTTTATTGAAGAAAATTAATGGAACGGTTGTAAGATGTGTATAAAAACACGATTTTAATCTAAATGAACATGATGCAAGCTAATTTAACATGATTTTATGCTAAAAAAGATCTAGTTATGCAAAATCTAAGCTAATCTAGGTGGAATTTAAACTAAAATATTCAAACCCTAATTAATAAACAAGCTAAATGGATGCATTATGTGATCATGGAAGCCATTAATGGAAGCTTAAATCTCACTAAATGCAATTAAAATGAACTAAAAGATGCTAAATATGTGCTAAATGTGAGTGATTTCAATAGCATAAGTTTTCTCTGAAAGATGGATCCCTATTCAATAGAGGAAAGCTCTATTTATAGAATAGGTAAAAAGAGATCAATGGATGAGATAAAAAAGATCAATCAACGGTCAAGGATGAAAGAAAGAAGAGGCATGGATCATGGATTCTCATCAATGGGTGAGAATGAAAGATGAGATTTAATCAAGGGTTCACATTCCCTCCAATAAACAAACTTTCAAAACATGCACAAAAAGTCTTGTAAGTTAACTTGCACATGAAGTCTTGTGAGTTTGTTATAAGGAAGAATATTCTTTTTTTCAAATGAGTGAAGAAAGAGAATATTCTCATGGGTGAGGAAAAATATATTTAGCAAATTAAAACAAAATTTTAATGTGCTAAAGGGGAAGGAATATTCCATGAGAATATTCCTTTTGGAGGAGTGCAAAGGAGGAATATCCCTTGGAATATTCCTTTGCAAGTGGGGGAAATTATATTTAATTGATAATAAAACAATATTAATTATGCAATTAAGGGAATTAGAAGAATTGGATGATATTCATTAAATAAAATGATTTAGTGAATGGGGGAAAGGTGGAATGACATTTAATTATTTAAATAACTTAGGGTTATTTAATTAAATAAGAAGATTTAAGAATTTAAATTAAATATTTGATTTATTTAATTTAACAGGATGAAGTGTTAGCATGAAAGGGGGTGAATTAACCCAATTTGATAAATTAGGTTAATAGGTAAAAATGATGCCATTAATTAATTAGGTGTGCTAATTTAACTAATTAAGTGAAAAGAGAATGGGTTTCAAGAGGAAATGATGTTAGTATACCTGATTCGAGTGTATGATATGATTCATGACATTTTTTAGTGTATACAATTTTCTTTGTTGGGAATGACCCCAACTTGTACTAACTTACTTAGTTTTACCTCCTTTAACTGCAACCATGATTCAATATTTTTTTCCATTTTCTTTTGCTCAGTAGAAAGTGTACCTACTATTTTGTCTAGCTCTAGGTCAATCTTGGAAATATGAGCAATCTTCTCCAATGCAATAGTCATGTACTTTGAGCCTTGTTCAATTATTCTATCAACAAACTCAAATGATTTTTCCTTTTGAATAATATTTTTTCACCTTTTGAACAACTAGTTCCTCAACACTCATCATGGCCATTGGTTGCACGTTCTCTAAAGTTCCTGTGACTTTCCTCAACAGTGATGCATAGTTTTCAGCCCTTTCCTCATACATGTCCTTGGCTTTCTCCATCTTATCCAGTATTTCTATCAAATTAATTAAATATACTTGAGCATCTTCTTTGGCACTTGCATTGGTGACTTTCCCAAATTCAATTCTTTTCACAATATATTCCTCCATGCTGACTTCACTCTTACCTTGTGGAGGTTCTGCAATATCCCCATATTTATATCTAGATTTATCCACATGCAATCTAGAGTGAATCTTCAACTTTTTCTTACCCTTGGATTTTGGAAGTACTATCTCCTCAAGATCTAACTCATTAGGAGAAACCATATGCTTCTTCCATTTAGAAACTTGTGAGACTAACCAAGGAGGATGAAATGAAGCATTACCTTCTTGACTTGTTGACAATTCCTGTGTGGCAACTGCATCTGTAGAAATGAGTGTTGTATTCAAAATTGGGTTTGTTTCAGTCATCATTGCTCCAGGAGTCCATGGATTTGATGTATCCAGTAACGAATCTCTCATAAACTGATCAAATTTAGCTTGTGAGGAAATATCATATGAAGGTGAAGAAAAACTAGGAATTGATGATGGAGAACCTAAGGAAACAACAATACTTTTCAAAATTGATCCAATGGAAGTAGTGGAATTAAATGAATGCACTAATGGGGGAATTGTTACTTTTAGTACATGCAATCCAGTTGTAGGTGGAGGTGAAGTGGGAAGAGGTAGTGGAGGAGAAGTGGGAATAGGAGGTGTATGAGGTGTGGTAGGAATGACGGGTGATGATGTATGTGGAAGATCTTTAGCAATGTTATCTTGTGGAGACAATTGTATTTCCTCATCATGCCTTACCTCTTCCTCATTACCTTCATCCTCTTCTCGATCTTCCTCTGACTTCTCATTTTCTGTAGATTGTTCACTTTTAGCTCCTTGTTCTTCAGGTTGTTCTTCTGATTTAGGATTTGGTTCTTCTTTAACAACTTGTACTTCCTCTATAATGTGCTCCTCTTCAGTAGCGTGCATTGTACTCTTCCCATAGGTGAATTTAATTTTGGGTCCTTTATGTGAAGAAGAGGGAGCTACACTTTCTTTATGCTTAGTTCGAAGTTCTTGTTGTCAACTAGTTTCACCTTCTGATACTTCTCCTTCAGACTTTTTCCTAAAGGGTTTCAATTGAAAACCATGCCTCTACAACCATTCATTTGTGTTGTGAAAAATGGGAGCAAGCCTTTTCTGAATATAAATGTTCTCCTTTTTGGACCATTGGATTAGTGGCAAGGGTTTACTTGC
>VDFB02268558.1:0-29845 GCA_007258455.2 Sequoia sempervirens
GCTCATCTTTGATGGCCATGGCTATGTGACACATAGAGGCTTCATAGTTTGATTATTTGGACTTAAATTAGCATATACTTGGATGGCTAATAATAATATTTTTGGGATTTTGATGTTTTATGGATGTTTTTGTGTTTTTTAACATATCTAGTTGTTTTTGAGATTTTTGAGTTATTTGGATGTTTTTCAAAATTTCAAACATATTTGGATGTTTTTTGGATTTTTAAAACATATTTGGATGTTTTTAGATTTTTCAATAACCTTAGATGAATATACAAGAACCTGATCTGACAACTAGGTATAGGAATATTCCCCTAGTATGATGTTAGACCGCTTTTCTAAGGGTTAGATGAAGTGACCTTAGGATAGTGCTAAGTAGTACTAATAGATACTCATTGAATACCAAGCCATGATAAGGATGTAGATGGAGAGATGAAAGATGAATGGGTGGAAGATGGATGTATGGATGGATGTAGGTTTCATTATGGATGAAAAATAACTGAAAGACCATTTGATAAATGATAGATGGTGTTTATTTACACAAGGCGCCTGTTTTCCAAGTTCTCACCAAGGTACTTGCCCAAAGTGCCACCAAAGTCGTTTCACTAGAGGATGATTCTTCTCTTTACTATTTTATCCTTTTTTTTTTGCGGGGGGGGGTTACTTTTTTTGGATTTTTGGAATACGATACCCTTCATGGGATATGTATAGAACTGTTTGAGATGAATATTGTTGATATGATCCTGCAAGGGATACCCTTCAGGTGTTTCTAATTGATATGCTCTAGACCCATATCTTGTGGCAATGACAAATGGTCCTAACAAGTTAGGTTCAAATTTCCCTTTACTGTCTTGATCCAACTTATTCTTTTGATTCTCTTTAAGAACTAGGTCTCCAACTTGAAAGTGTCTACCCTTGATTTTCTTGTTATAGCTTATACGAAGATGATTTTGATAGGCTTACAAGTGATTCGATGCTTCCAGACATTTCTCATCCAACGATTCAAGTTCGTTCAACCTAGACATTTGGTACTCTTCATCATCAATCAGGTGTTGTAGTGAGACCCTTAGCGATGGAAGCTTGATCTCAATGGGAAAGATTTCTTTAGTTCTATAGACCAAGAAATATGGAGTGGCACCAATGGGTGTTCTAATACTAGTTTGGTAGGCCCATAAGGTGAGATTCAATTGTAAACTGTGCCAATCCCAACTAGTTTCATTAATAGTATTTTTAAAGATATTTAGGATAGTCTTGTTAGATGCTTCAACTTGACCATTTCCTTGAGGTTAGTAGGGTGTGGAGAAATGATTTTGGATATGGAATCGACTGCAAAGTTATTGAACATCCTAATTTTTGAAGGGTGTTACACTATCCGAGATAATAGTTTGAGGAACACAACGAAAAATTAGGTAGTTCAAGATGAATTTGGATATTTGTTTTCTTGTGATATAGGTCATGGGAATGGATTCTATCCACTTCATAAAGTAATCAGTAGTGGTGATGATGAATTTGTGGCCATTGGATGAGGTAGGTTCTATCTTTCCAATGAGATCAAGCCCCTGTTGTGAGAATGGCCAAGGTGTTGTTATAGGTCATAGTTCCTGTGCGGGAGCATGAATGAGATCACCATGTTATTGAAATTATAAGCACTTTTTCACAAATTGATTAGCCTCGTGTTCTATGGTATGCCAATAATAACTTGTTATAAGCAACTTCTTTGCTAAGGTAATTCCACTCAAATGTGACCCACAAAAGCCTTCGTGTATCTCTTTTAAGGTAGTTGTAGCTTCTTCTTGGTTAAGAAATTTGAGTAATGTTCCATCAAGACTTATCTAGTAAAGGGTATCACCAATGATGATGAAGCGAGAGGATCTTCAGATAAATATTTTATAGAGGTTACTGGTACTTGGTCAAGTAGAAGGATACCATTATAAAGGTATAGGTAAATATCATGTTACCAAGGGGAACTAGGACCAACAATTTTGCAATACAAATTTTGATTCAAGGATATTGAAAGCTGATATGAGAAGCTGCTCCATAAGAAGTTCACATTTCCATCTATTATGCGACATGTCTAGTAAAGACCCAATGGTTGCCATAGCATTTGCTGCTTTGTTGTTAACTCTTGGAATCTGCTCAAAGTTGATGAATATGAAGTAGTCCTCGAAGCTATCAACCATTTTCTTGTACAAAAACAACTTATCATCCTTGGTTTGGTAACTTCATTATTGAATTGTCTTACTACTAGTTGAGAATCACCATAGACTTGAAGTTCCTAGATTTTCCATTGACTAGCCATTCTTAACCTTGTGATGAGAGTCTCGTACTCTGTTATGTTGTTAGTGCATGTAAAAGCTAACTTATATGACTTTGGAATGCAATCACCTTGAGGGGTGATGAATAAGATACTTGTTCTTGATCCATGATATGCATGGGAACCATCAAATTATAGCTTCCATAGGTTTGTTGATGTGATAGTAAATATTACTTCATCTGAAAACTCAGACACAATTTTTTTTTTAGCATATATTGGTGTTTCATCTAATTGATCTGCAATGACTTGTCTTTTGATTTCCTTTTGATCCACATACCCAATATAAAACTTGCTTAGGATCATAACCCACTTAGCCGTATGACCTGTAAGAGTTGTAATTGATAACAAGTACTTTAATGGATCAACCTTAGAGATAAGATTAACTTGATGACTAAGCATGTAGTGTCGTAGATTTTGTGAAGCAAAAACTAACTCTAGACAAGCTCTTTCAATTGGGGTGTAATTAAGCTCATATCTGACTAAGGTCCTACTGATATAATGGATAGATATTTCCTTTCCTGATTCATCATGTTGTTCCAAGAGAGATCCTAATGATGCTAATGTAGCTAAGATATGCAATATAAATGGTTTATCTATAACTGGTGGTATTAATACTGGTGGCAATGCAAGGTAATCCTTTGACTACTGAAAGGATTGTTGGAAATTATGATCCCATTTGAATGCTACACCTTTATGAAGAAGGTGTGTGAATGGATGAATTTTTTTGGTCAACTATGCAATAAATATCCTAATAGATTGAAGCTTTCCTTGTAGATTGTGAAGCTATTTGAGTGTTTTAGGTGGTTGCATCTCCATGATGACTTTGATTTTGGCAGGGTCTCTTCAATCCCCCTTCGTGATACAATGTACCCCAAAAGATTACTTGAAGTGACTCCAAAGACACATTTCTTTATATTTAATCTCACTTGATATTTCTCGAGCCTATACAAGATTTGAGCTAATACCTCAAGATGTCCTTTTCTTGTGATGGATTTTTCTAACATGTCATTGAAGATTATAGTCATCACTCTCTAATATGTAGCTCCAACATTTTTGAGACCAAAGGGCATGATATTCCAAAAATAGGTTCCCCATGGACATGTGAATGTAGTTTCATGTTGATCCTCTTTTGCTATCATTATCTGGTTATACCCTAAAAATCCATCCATGAGAGACAACATATCATGTCCAATTGTAAGATCCACAATGATGTCAATGTTTGGTAATGGAAAATTTCTTTGGGACATGCTTTTTTCAAGTCTCTAAAGTCTGTGCATATCTAGATGCCCCAGTGGGTTTTGATACTAGTACGAGGTTTGAAACCCACTCAAGATAATTGATAGGTCTTATGAAACCCATGTTGAGAAATTTTTTCAATTGTACTTTGACCAATAGGGCTATTTGTGGATGTATTTTTCTTAGCTTCTGTTTCACAGGTTTCACATTTAGATGCATTGTCAAATGATGTACTACCAATGATGTATCCAATCTTGGCATGTCCTTATACAACCAAGCAAAGTTGATTTTTCTTTCTTTTAGGAATGCTGCTAGATTATGTTGTTCCTCATTGTACATGGATGCATCCTAAATTATGTCACATGTGGTTGTTTGACTAATCTGAAATTTACTGGTTGTGATGCTTGTTACATGCTCATTGTTCTACCCAATAATTTTTACTATGTTTTACCCACAAGTGAACAGTTTATGCTACTAACATTATGAGCAATATTTTTTTTCTTTTCATTTAAATAACAAGATACACATTTGAAACATATTTCAAACTTTCCCATTGCAAAACAAAGAATCATTTCAATAAATCAAGTAACAAATTCACATTACATAGTTTCATGATGACATTTCACGTTTACAATTTATATAGAAATGGATACATGATTACATACATAGCTTCAATGAGCTTATTAAAATAAAGATACAAATGTTCCAGATGTCCTTCCTCAAATCTTGGTTGCCAACTGCAGGGAAAAATTAAGTGGCGAATCTTCGCCAATTGGAAAATATTAGATATTGTCCAAGTCGAAATTGGAAAATTAATTGCACCCAAGAGGGTGGCCAAATCACTTGGGTTTTACCAATTATTGGTCCAATGCATGTCCATTTGCCATCGATTTATTTTATGAGGCATATTTAAATAATCAATTCACCATAAAAAAACTACGCGTTTTAAATGGACCGATTAATATTTTTCCCTGAGATCTCAGAAGCATGTAATAAATCATCTACATATTCACCAATACTATTAAAACAACATTGTGTATCAGGACCCATTTTTCCAATTAAAATTTACAAATAGTTCCTTGTGAGGACCCATTTCCCAAATTAAAATTTACAAATAGTTGCTTATGAGGACCCATTTCGCCAATAACATTAAAAAATAATTACATTTGTGGACACATTTCACCAATTTTCATGATACCTCCATTCTAATCGTAGGGTCATAATCGCCTTGAAAATTACAATATCGGTAAATTTTATGAAAAACAAATCATAGATGGAAAGGAACAATTAGTAGTACGATGGAAATCAAAGGAAGAATGACTTCATGTTAAGCATGTTGCGAAATATGAAGAGAATAAGTAAAGAATGTCGAAGCTTGTTGCATGTTGAGGTACAATGGAAGAAGCACAACTAGAAAAAACTATTCAGATGAGTGTTGTTTTTCATATTTTGTCCAGAGGGCATCCTATGACAGACTACCTAGAATATTTTAATTTATTATCTTTTTTGGGTGTTCCTCACTTTTCTATTGCACATTGGTCAGTAAACGCTAGATGGGAATGGGAAAACTGTCTTGTTGTAGTGGAAAAGCAAGATTTAAAGGAGAAAGTAAAAGAGTCAAAATTCATTGCATTATCTTTAGAGAAGTTACTATGGTAGATAATACTTCTTGGGTCTGTATGCATGTGTATAATGTAAAATAACATGTCTTCCAAGCTCATCTTCTCTGTGTTCATAAAATGAAGGACATTTCAACATCGAAAAATCTATTTGAACTAGTCAAGAAATATTTGAATGAAATTGCAAGTATGGATGACTTGACAATTGCCAAAAAGTTGGTGTGTGTAGGAGTTGATGAAGCTATAAAAATGCAAGGTAACAGGAATGGTGTTTGCAAAAAGTTACAAACTACTTTTGAACCATACATACTTGGCATTCACTATATGAACCACAAAATTAATTTAGCATTTAGAATTGTAAGCAAGTTTCCTATTGTATACACCTAAAAATGGTCTGGATAATCTAATTAATTAAATACGATTTATTTCATTAATTAACCTTAAATTCCTCTACTATTGAATAAATAGAAATATTTATTTATATAGTTCATTTATTTAATTCTTCTATTATTTAATCTTAATTAAATAAACAAGTTCACATACTTTGTTTCATTTAATTATTCATTTCTTCCATATTTAATTTAATAAATAGACTTCTATAGTTTGATTTATTAAATTTAATATCTTATTTCTTCCTAAATTTGAATAAATCCAAAATATTCAATTAAAAGCATATTCTATAGCTAATCATATCTCACCTACCAAATTAGATATGAAATATCTAATTTAATTTATCTCAACCTTCATGGGAAAATTTGGAGACAAACTTGCAGACAATCCTCTTCATCTTTCTCCAATGATTCTTCCTATCTTCTGCCTGAGTGTTTTTCTGGGGAGGAACAATTCCCATGATTAGCTCAGGCTTCTTCATCTTTCACCATTCAATCCTCAAGATCAAATCTAGACCTTTGCATTGCCGCCCCTTCACAAATGTGCTACCGGGAATCTATAAATACAACTTTCTGAAGCAGGAAAAGGATCCCAATTTTATGCAAACTTACTCTGAAAAACACCAATTGAGCAATCAAGTATCTTAGCAATAACATTATCATTTAGCAATAGTAATCATAGCATTTTAGAATCAATATCATGGCTGCATCACAATTTACTGTAGCTTCTTTTTATCAAGTTTCATGTCCATTTAGATCATAGTAGCTTCATCATATCATTTAGATATCATCATATAGGATTAGATTATTGCATTTAGTAGCATATCATTCTTTAGATTGACATTTTAACAGTAACAAGGCTTACAAAATCTGAGAGCCCTGTGACTTAATAAATCTTTGGAGATAGAGAGAAATATGACGCTTTCAAGAGTTTTCCTTTGTTAATTAGATTAATTATTGTTGATTCTCTTGATATAATGTCTTATTCATAAGTGTTTTTTGTTATTTTACTCATTACTTACTCCACACTTACATTTTGGCGCCCACCGTGGGGCCTCTAACCCCGTGTTTTAACAATTTTTCTGAAAAGTGTCCATACAGGCTTCTGGTGTGTTTCTTTTAGCGTGATTGAGAGATTTTACAACACATCCATCGAAAAATTTAGTGCATCTGACGACTGTTTTAGTGCATCCATAAAAAACTATAGCGCATCTGAAGACTATTTCAGTGCATCAACTGAAAACTTCTAGCATGATTGACTGTTCCCTGTTCAACTCTATTTAGTGCATCTGATCAATTCTGTAGCACATCTGACAAATTTTGTGGTGCATCCCATTGATCCTGCAGCGCATCTGATCAATTATATGGCACATATGACCTCTATTATAGCACATTTGTAAATAGTTGTCTCAATCTGACGTGATTGGGACTAGTGATTTCATTGTTGCTTTTGGATTAAAATAAACCAATCCTAGGGTAGTCATTTGGATTAAAATACACCAATCTTAGGGTAGTCATCATACATTTTCTATCTCAGTTAAAATTAACATCATATCTTTTGTGAAGCAATATCTTCACGTAGAATATAAAACTGTCATTTGGGCTTTAAAATTAAACATTGTTTACTGTGATTGTGCAGTGATAGACCTATGCTCTCCCCTTAATTGGGTGATCAAAATTCTAGACTCATCTTTTGATTTCATGCACTTTATGCTTTGTTAAATCCTTTAGAAGGCCTATTGTAGTGTGAAAAAGTACTCACCCTATGGGAACGACTTGAGTGGGAACAACCAAAGCTAGGTTTTCCAACCCACTATAAAATAAAAGTGAATCTAGGGAAACCCACATTTACCAGAAGTGTGAAAGATAACCATCCCCAAAATATTTGTTCTAAAGATTGGGAGGTCTCTTGAGGGAGTTTATCATTTTCCACTCCGAATGGAAACCCTATCTACAAACCATAGTGTAGAATCCAATTGTGTCAGTAACCAAACATTGTAATACTCACGGTGCAAGGGGAGGGAAGAATCTTCCCCCAAGACACTCACCATATAATTTCCAAGGACCGTTTGCTCAAGGGATCGAGAAATCTAACTTTGAGTACATTCCTGGAAAAGACAAAAATGCAGGTGCCCTCTAGGGGGTGACACGACTGTGTGAGTTGATGAAATTTTAAGATGTGGACTGTTGAGTATAACGATGACCTTTTTGACCTTAAGAGTGAGTCTGCTTGAAGTGTATTCTGTGTCAAAAACCAGTGGAAATCAAGAAGGATCATGTTTGATTCTTGAACATACACTTATTGTTTAGATTCTAGGACTTAAAAAAACAACTGTTTTACAATTGCTTGCTATGTTTTCAAATCATTAATTCAGATAAAGATGATCCAGGAAAACACAAAAGATTTGACAAGTCAACCTGTGAAAATTTATGATTAGGAATTGGAAATCAACAACATTTTTCAAGAAATCCCTCACAAAAGAGTCAAGAAATCAAAGAAGCAACTTAGCTACAACAAAGTTTTGGAAATGAGATGCTTCTTATATCAAAGTAGAAAAATCTTGCTTAAACATCAAACTTTTATCCATAGGTATCACGACTTTTCTAGAGGATATATTGATGATTTTGCCTTAGAGCCTTTATGTTCACAAGCTTATTTTCAACAAAGAGCTCTTTCACAAAAACATAATCATAGTCGACCCATTCGTCAGTATTTCATCCCACAACCAACAATTCAATATTCCAAGAGGCCAGATCAATTCTTACAATAGAGAAAAACCTTGGAAACATTAGGCTTGTCATAAAAAATCAAAGATTTACCAGCAAAGATAACTTGTCAAAATACCCCAAATTTAGAAAATTACACCCAAAAATATCCCCTTCACTGAGAAAAACTAAACAACACTGAGAAGTCCCAAAATAACACATCTGCTAGATCCTTTAGCGCATACACCTTGTCTTTTAGCACATCTACTGTTCAAATAGCGCATTCACAGTCTATTTCAACACATCTGACAAATCTTATAGCACATCTACAGTCTGTCATCAAAACTCATCAGTGTTAGAAAATACTAGATATTTTGGCACTTCTACGATCTTTTCTAGCTCATATACCTTGTCTGACAACACATTTACCATATCTTTTAGTGTAGTCTGTTTTAGCACTTTTTCCCTCTGTAATAGCACATCCACAAAATAAGAAAAAAAAGAGCTATTAGAGACCTATGTTAGATTGTTGACATCAAAAACTCAGGTTTTTATCAGATAGAAACATTTTCACCATCCAGAAAGTGTCTTAAACTTGAAACAAATAAGATCTTACAAGTCAAAGCTCTTTCAAGTTAAACCTAGCTCTTGCAACTATAAAGTATCCAACTATCAAACACAAATATTGGTTATTAGGTTAAGTTTCATCATCAGGATTTTTTCATCCTACAATCATGAAATGAAACACAATAATTATATTTTTAACTTGGTCTCATCAATAGAATATATCATTCTATTTGAATTTGTTAAAATCCATTGACACTCATCCAAACACAAAAGATAAAAGTTTAGTGAGAATAAAAAACACTTGTATGCCAATTTTGACAAGGTTACAAAGATAGAAACTTAGAGAAAAGGAAATTGAAACACCAAATGTCATGGCTGAAGAAAATCCCTTTCACAGATTCCACCAAAATGATACAAATGAAATAACTCAAGAGGATATCCAAACTGCACAACAAGATCCAAATTTTCACAAATTCATGGAAAAAGTATTGGAACAAGATATGGAAAAATACCTCTTGATGTTAGCTGAACTAGGTGCAAAACTTCTGAAATATTTTGACATTAATCAATTAAAAGAAACACCTAGAGTAGTTGAAACTGAAACACACAACACACAAAACATAGATCAAGTGGTTTCCCTAACATGTCAAATGCAAAACTTACCACAACAACTTCAAAATATGCAAAAAGGAACCATAAAAAGGTACTCATTACAGGGCATTTGTCCTTATCCTTTTGATCCAAGTGTGGACATGATACCATTTCCTAGACATTGTGAATTCCCCAAATATGACAAGTACAACAACAAAATAGATCCCATTGATCATGTGAGGGAATTTAGAACCATGAGTTTAGAATTTTCACAAGAGGAAACTTACCTAATGAGGTTATTTCCAAGGAGGTTAGGTCACTGTATGGAATGGTTCTCTAAATTACAACCAGGAATTTGAACTTTCAAAGAATTATTCAACAGGTTTATCTCACAATTTTTCTTCAATATTCAACATGAGGTAACCATATACAACATGAAACAAAAGAAGGGTGAGACACTCCTCTCATTTCTACAACGATGGTGAAATTTGTTTGCTAGATATCCTCGTTCTATACCTGAAGAGGAAAAGATGGAATTATTCATTGACAACTCAACTGATGAAAAGAGCTATAGTCTTGAACTGTAATGTCCCCCTACATTTGAAAAAGTGATTGAAAATGGACTCAAGATCAAAGAAGCCTTGGTCAAAAGAGGAGTGATTAAACATTACAATGAAGTATCAAACAATACAAATTCCTCAAATCACTATGGCAACAATGATAAACCTAAATTTTGGAAAAAAAAATAGAAATACTAGAAACAATGATGCAACAAATGACACACAAAATGCGAAACTAGTATTTAATTTATCAAAAACTACTGCAAAGACCAATTAAAACAATGACCAAAACATCAATCAAAGTGTCAATCAAAACAACAACTCGAACAATGGAGAATCTAAACCACAATCATATCAAAGACAATAAAATCGACAAAGATTCATACCATTGGGACAAACTATAGAATCAACAATGATAGAACTTATTGCAAATGGACTTATCACCTTACCTGAAGCAAGAAATTGGGAACCAAAAGTGAAACCATATTGGTGGAACGATGCTGACTATTGTAACTTTCATAAAAACAAAGGACATAAAATGAATGATTGTATGCAGTTGAAGCATCTAGTACAAGATTTTATTGACATTAAGAAAGTATTTGTAGAAGGACATCAAACCAACAATGATCACAGTGCATTTACAAATCCTTTACCAAATTATGAAAAGGGAGAATCTTCTTCTACAAATGGTAAAGGTAAAAATGTAAACTACATTTATGACACCACTATTCATTATATTTCTGAGGTTGAGAAAAATAATGTCATTGATAATCAAACTAATAACATTAGCATCAATGATATAGTATCACTAAACATGATCCCAAACATAGACACATTCGATAATCAAATCAATTTCATGAAAATCAGGGAAAAGCAAGACTACCAAAGTAATACTGAAAGGAGTTAAGGCCACTACTCCCCCTTCAAATCAATACAACATAGTCGATCAACTGTAGAAAATACCAACACAAATATCCATATTGGAACTCCTTAAAATCTCACCATCCCATAAAGAGGTTTTGGAACAAGATCTTGTGGCCACCACGGTACCCAATAATCTAGATGTCTGTCAATTTCAAGCTATGGTGGGACATTTAACCACGCCTCATTGTCTATCATTCTCCGAACAAGATGATGTATCACTTAATCACCCACACAATGCGTCCCTTCATATATAAGTTTTAATCCATAAACATAGTGTTAAACGTGTCATAATAGATGGAGTTGGTTTAAACATTTGCACTTTAAAAATGATCTGTGCACTAGGTTATTCTGACAATGCTATTGATGCCAGAATGAAGATCACAATAAAAGCCTATGACGAAGAAGAGAGATCCTCTAAAGGGTTGATTGTGTTGCCTATTCAAGTAGGACCAATTATGAAGAATATAGTTTGCCAAGTGTTAGAAAAAGAGCTGAGATATAACATACTCTTGGGACATCCATGGATTCATGAAATGTAGGCAGTGCCTTCAACCTATCATTAGTGCTTAAAATTTCCTATCAATGGACAGGAAGTTACTATTTCAGCTCACTACAATAATCCCCAAACTTGTAACACACTTAAGGAAACTCAAGACACTTTGGTGCCCCATAATAGAGAAGCAAACACTTCTAGTTCATCCAGTAGTGAAAAGAAATTAAATTTTATATCCAAATGGGTTGAGAAAAAGGACCAATCAAAAGAAACAACTGTTGCTAACTCCACTTCATCAAACAATGAAGATCCACTGAATATTATATCACAACAATTCAAAGACAAGATCCAGTTAAAAGACAAGGGCTTGGGAGAATACTCCATTGAGCCATCTTTATTTCTTCCACAATTGCTGCCATCTCCAAAATCATATGGGAATCCATCAACAATAACACAACAATCATCACAACCTACCACGGCTCTGGAAGAAAGGTTTGTAAAATCAGGTACTCTAGAAGATGAATCAGAAGACAAGGTCATCCTCAATTGGCTCTACAAAGACGAAGAAGCATCAACATCAACAAATATCAGCATAAAGACAGATCAGTATGGAAAAGGAAAAGCTATCTTAGAGAAAATGGGGTATGAAGGATAGGGACCTATTGGAAAAAGAAAAGAAGGCATTGTAGAACCAATTCAACCTCTCACACTTCAGTCAAAAGAAAAAAATAGGACTAGGTTACATAGGAGAAACAAAGGAAGAAAACACTCATAGAGTTGTTGAAAGGATCCTTCAAATGTAGGGTAGCTCTAAGATAGATTATAATGAGTATGAGTGGGATTCTTTATCATAAACATCATACAAGGACATACCAATTGATGTCATAAAAGAGTATGCACCCACACGTGTGGAGGGACAAAGCTCAGGGACTAGACCCCTTGTATTTGGATCACAAAATATCAATGACTCAAGTGAGGATGGATAGATATCAAGTG
Source organism: Sequoia sempervirens (assembly GCA_007258455.2). Classification (NCBI taxonomy): domain Eukaryota; kingdom Viridiplantae; phylum Streptophyta; class Pinopsida; order Cupressales; family Cupressaceae; genus Sequoia; species Sequoia sempervirens. The sequence goes on from VDFB02268558.1 coordinate 12,396, forward strand.
AGATAGATGACTTGGAGGAAAGTAATATCATAGAACTTGACATTACCACTAAATTTTTTGACAACATTTCTATTAGAACCTTTACTGCCACTGACCTTGATCAATCCAATTTTTTACCATTAATGCATCTTGAAATTATCGACTGGGAACCAATCGAACCAATCAATGTACCTATCTTTGAGAATGATAATGCTATCGTAAACTTCCTTTGTTGTGATAAACCTAACATAAGTTCTAATCATAAATCTCATAACGATGCTTTGAGGCAGGAGGGTGTCAAATCTTTCAGTTGCAAAATTGATAACATGAATAATGGATCTAATGGTGAAAACCATTCAATGGCAGCATTAGATCTCAAAAAAGTAAAAATAAAGAACACATCTAATGGTGAAAACCTCTCTAAGGCACCAAAGGATGGGAGATTTGACACTCTTTCGAAACATTATCATGAAAGATCATCATTGCTGGTGAAGCCTACACAGTCTATTAATATTGGCACAACAAAAAAGGAAAAGACTTTACATCTGCCAGTATCTATGACTGAACAAGAAAAGCAAGAATTCGTCAATTTCTTTGAGGACAAAAGCATTAACTTTGCTTGGTCATACTCTGATATGCCAAGTTTAGATTTAGATCTTCTAATGCATCATTTATCTCTACCATCTAGGATAAAACCTATAAAACAAAAAACTAAGGAAAATGCATCCACATATCGCCTTGATGGTAAAGGTCGGGCTGAAAAAGTTGTTAGATGCAAGATTCATCAAATCTATTGACTATGCTGAGTGGATTTCTAATATTGTACCTATTTCTAAACTGGATAATAGTATCAAAATATGCACCGACTTCAGAGATCTCAACATGGCATGTCCAAAGGATGATTTTCCTTTACCAAACATTGACATTATTGTCCACTTAATAGTAGGACATGCCATGTTATCACTCATGGATGGCTTCTCAGGGTATAACCAAATCAAAATAGCACCTGAAGATCAGGAGAAAATAATAGTCACATGTCCATGGGGAACATTCTACTAGAATGTCATGCCCTTTGGGTTGAAAAATGCAGGTGCAACCTATCAATGCGCAATGACCACCATTTTCCATGACATGATGCATAATTTTATGGAAGATTATGTGAATGATATATTAGCAAAATAATATACCAGAGAAGGAAATTTGGAGATTTTGTGCAAAATATTTACATGGCTAGAGAAGTTCATTGTTATATTAAATCCTAAGAAATGTGTGTTTAGGGTTTCATCAACAAAGCTCCTAGGATACATAGTGTCAGAAAAGGGTATCAAAGTGGATCCTACTAAGGTCAAGGCTATAATAGAAATGCCACCATTGAAGAACATCAATCAACTACGGTCTCTATAGGGCAGGCTACAATCAATTAGGAGATTTATCTCCCAATTAGAAGACAAAAGTCATCCATTTAATCACTTGCTACATAAGAATGTCTTGTTCAAATGAGATCAAGGGTGTGAAACAACTTTCAATTAAATAAAGCAATATCTGATGTCACCCCCCATATTGATGCCACCTACAAAAAATAGACCCCTATTACTATACATTGCAATAACTGACATATCTTTAGGAGCTCTATTAGCACAGGAAGATCCCGAGGGAAGGGAACAAGCTGTCTATTATATCAGTAGGAATCTAGATGGTTATGAGATAAATTACACCTTCATTGAAAAATCTTGTTTGGCAGTGGTATTTGCTACCCAACATTTGTGGCATTATATGTTAACCCACATGATTAGACTCATAGCAAAGATTGATCCATTAAAATATCTACTCAGTAAGGCTGCTCTAATAGGGAGACTAGCCAAATGGGTCATGCTCTTGAGTGAATTTGATATCTAGTATGTGGATAGGAGAGCCATCAAAGGTCAAGTGATTGTTGATCAGTTAGCTGAAGCTCCATTACCAGATGATCTTCCAATGAACATAGAGTTTCCTGATGTAAACATTCTTGATCAAGTGATTGTTGATCAGTTAGCTTTATTTTGATGGGTCATACACACAACGTGGGTCTAGTGCTAGAATTCTATTTGTTACACCTCAAGGACACACCATCCCAAAGTCCTATAGACTCATGTTTCCATGTACAAATAATGTAGCTGAATATGAGGCACTAATTATTGGCATCAAAGTGGCAGTTGAATGGAAGATCACAAAACTATAGGTATAGGGAGATTCACAACTAGTCATCTATCAGGTAAATGATGAATATTAGAAAAAAGATTAAAATTTGATGCCATATAAGAAGATGATAGATGATCTCAAAAAATACTTTGTGGATATCAAGTTTGAATAGATTCCAAGGGCAGAAAACAAAGCTGTTGATGCTATGGAAACGATTGCTTCTCTCTTACAATTACTAGAAAAGCGAGGTCATCATAAGTTTATGGTGGAACAAATGTCTAACCCTACTTATGATAATCTAGATTCTCTAACCATATGCCAATTAGTTGACGTTGAATCCTCAATCTATAGAAAAAACTATGCTTTCCTTAAGGACAATATCCTTCCTCCCGATCTTTCAAGGAACCAGAAACGTAACTTCATCTGCCAATCTGCACGACATACCTTAATCGTTGACATAATTTACCATCGAGGTCTAGATGGTACTCTTCTTCGGTGTCTAGAACATAATGAGTCTGAGAAAACTTTACATGAGGTTCATGAAGGTATTTTTGGAACTCATTCAAGTGGAATAACCATAGCAAAGAAACTCCTTTGTTTGGTATATTATTGGCCGAACATGGAAAAGGATTCCTTTCAGTTTGTTAAGAAATGCCATAAATGTCAGATCCATGGTAACTTAATTCATGCACCAGCACAAGAATTGCATCCATTCACATCAACATGGCCCTTTTGTCAGTGAGGACTGGACCTAGTAGGAAAGATAAATCCGTCTTCATCCAATGGGTACAAATTTATAATCACAACAATGAAATACTTTAAAAAATGGATAGAAGCAGTTCCTTTAACAACAATCACTGGAAAGAAAATCTCGTCTTTCATACTGAACTACCTCATTTGTAGATATGGAATTCTGTAGTCCATTGTCATAGACAATGGTTGACCTTTTAAAAATCAGGATGTGTAGGAACTGTGTGAGAAGTTTCATATTCAACATTGTTTTTCAACACCGTACCACCCTCAAGGAAATGGCCAAGCAGAGGCCTCAAACAAAATGATGTTGGACATGATTAGCATGTTCAATTAAATCCTTCTCTTTGGGCATATAGAACCAACATTAGAACACCTATAGGAGCTACACCATATTCCTTGGTATATGGAACAAAGGCTATATTACCCATTGAGGTTGAGATTCCATCACTTTGTGTCTTACTAAAGGGTATCATTACAAATGATGATTATAGGGTCTCTAGACTTCAAGAGTTGGAACTATTGGATAAATGTCATCAACAAGTTGTGAACCATTTGATGGCATATCAACAAAGGATGTCTAGAAGCTACAATCACAAAGTAAAACCTAGAGTCTTTCAGGTTGGTGACTTCAAGGTTCTAAAGGAAAACCCTAGAAATCAACAAGATAGAGAAAAGAAAGGGAAGTTTGAACCTAACTGGCTGGGTCCCTTTGTCATCATATCAGTTTATGAATATGGGGCCTATCAACTGTCTACACCAGAAGCGGACCTGTTCAATGAACCTATCAATAGTATCCATCTTAGAAAGTTCTACACCTGAATCACCTAGTGCATAGTTCAAGTTCTAGATAAATGGCTACCTTGATGAAAACCTGGCAAACAGGTGTCTTGGTGACATAAAAATACAAAAAAATCAGAAAGGAGAAAAATACAAAAAAAATGAAAATCATAAAGACTGAAAAAGTACAATAAAAATATGTAATGAAAACCTAGAAACATGTGCTACTTGTGGTTTAAACTAGTAGTTCCATCTATTAGGGGCATGTCATGATCATTCACTTTCACCATAATTTTTTGTCCTTTATCATATCATTACAGAATGGTGATGTCTCACCCTAGCTTGGGGGAAAAATCTTGACCTCGCTGGGGGCAATAAAATTGAGCTTAAACAAATGGACATACAACAGTATGAAAATGGAACAAAATAATGATCATTGAGAAACTCAACATTAAACATACATCAAACATCAGATCATTTCAGAAAAACAACCATCCACATCAAGATAGTTGAAATCAAACCAATTAAAACAACTCAAAATGGATGATCTAATCTGAATAGTTGTACTTTGATCTTTGTTATCATTTATTTGGAGCAACTCGATGATGTATTGAACTAGAGAAGCTAGGAAGGAGAATGGTATTTTTCTTTGTCTGTTGTCTGTGAGTTAATCATTATTATTATGTGAATTGTCATGAGACATGCTATACAAAATATCACTGATGACATTCAAAATTCATATAGGAAAGTGATTGATTCTTGTCTGTTTACACAAGAAATGCTAAGGTCATCTCGGTTTAATTATACCTAGATGCTTGTGTTCACTTGCAATATCAAAAATCATGGAAGTAGTACTCAGGTCATCATGGTATAAATTATACCATCGATGCTTGTACTCACTTTTAACATTTTTTTAAGCTCTATAATGATACAAAGCACGATAAATGGAATATTAAGATGCAAATGTTTGCATATAGATTTTCATGGTAAAATAGATTCCATTCATGATAGTTTTACATGTACAGAGTGTTTGTTACAAAAGTTGGTGAAGGATTAAAAAACAATGATATTTTTTCTTATAATGGATTGATTATACTTGACATTAACAAAAACATCATCATTATCATATAGATGCATAGTCATTTTCATTACATACATTAGAAAGCATTTATTTTATCGTTCCATCATTCATGCATTTGAATCAAATAATTTTGCATTGATCATATCATATTTTTTTATCACACATCATAAAATTGCATAAAAAAATTATCAAAAACATCCTCAATATCATGTAATTACATTTGCATATCGTACATCCATTCATCATATCATCTATCATATATTCAAAATACCATTACATTCACCATTCATTCATCCATCTATTACATCATATCACAAGAATAAAAGTGCACATATCTCATTTACATTGTACATCAAATATCATTAAAACATCATATCCATAATCATGCATATAGGTACATTATCATATAATTTGGAAATACACATCATACATCTATTTCATCCATGTAAATACTACATACATCATGCATCTATACATCATCATTATGCACATAATCATATTTACACATCCTAGATAGAATATCATAAATCATAAGCATGTCGTCATGATTATAAATTGCATCAATAACATCATTATATAAGGATCATCACATGACATATAGAACATAGAAAATAAATGCATCCATCATAGAATCATATAGAACACGTAATAGATCGATAAAATTCACTGCATATCATATAGATCTCAAAATCATAATGTCAAGTATACAATGATGTCTTAAATGAAAAGAGATACAATATAAAAAAGGGATGAGAATCAAAACTAGAGTATACATCAAAGTCTCAAACATATTAGAGAATCCAATCATGAACTATGTGGTACTAGCTCTCGATGGTGCTGGCATTGCTGGACCAGTACCTCCCCCACCACTACCAGGATCTCTCAAGTCTCTCGGAAGAGGTTGTGTCACACCCACACTAATAGTCCTGGACTGGCTCCTGACTGATCGAGATTGCACATAACTCACTCTCTGCTTTGGAGGAATGACATTATGGTATTTACCTTTGTAGTACTCTACCTCATGACCAACATGAACAAACTCTCCCATATAATCCGCTATAGAGGTACCATCCTCCAATCTTTGTAATCTCTCAACAGTCGACTGAGCCTGCTCTGTAGCTCATCTAGGGGCATCTCTCTCGATTGTCAACGAGGCAATCTATGTCTGAGTCATTTCCAACTGTCCCTGTACCTGAGCGAGATCCTGTGCATGAGACTGGTCCTGTGCTTGCATTTGACCCTGTGTCTGCACCAATAGACCCTAAGCCTGAACTAGCTGACCCTGTAAGGTCTGCACCTACACCTGTAGGCTCGCAATCTACATCTGCTACTGCTAGGAAGGTACACTTATCCACACATGCTACTCTGTAGGAGCTACCACTACTTTCCTCTTACGAGGCATCGTATACTCCTACACATCTATGGTTGGACCCAACCCACCTGCACCTCCACCTGCACCTCCATCACCACCTCCAACATCATCTCCACTATCATATCCCTCCTCCTCTCCACTTCTCTCATCCTCATTGTTGCCTTGCTCATCCCCACTACCCTCCTCATCACCATTTTTCTCAACATCTTCCACACCAACCTCCTCTCTCCTCCATTGGTGACTGTGTGCAACAAAAACCTCCTCCTCAGTAGGTAGAGGTGATGGATCATCAAGAATGGTAATATGTGGAAAAGGGTGTAGAACCAGATACTCTGCATAATCAGCTGTAATAGGTGGCTCAAAAATATCAAGAAAGATCTCCCAAACTAGAGGCTGTAGAGCCTAGAACTCTTGAACAACAACATCATATGAAATACTGGGTCTCCAATCTATAGAATCTAACTAGCACCGAGCATAATGGGCAACACCCTGTGGCATACCCTGAACAATACCATACTATCTGAACACTTGTCTGAACAAAAATATCTCTAATACCCAACAAGTACGAGCAATCAAAATCATCGAATGAAAAAGATAAGGAAACTAAATGTCATCATCATTCCAATGCTTGCAATCTAAATAGGGGCTCCATGTGATAGCCTTTATATCATCCAATACTCTCCTCCAATGATCCAACTTACCTAGTCTAGGTTGAGTAAGTCAACTAGTGTATATATGCACATATGGTCGCATGGTGGGTCATTGCCTCACCATCACTGGACACGTAATAACAATATGCTCCCACGTCCACACCTGTAGTAATGTGACTCCTGAAAACAAACTATGACCTCTAAGATAGATAGCTGAATGCAAATCATGATAAAGATGGGAAAGCATACACATGCCCCAAGCATATCTCATACTATGCACAATCATGCTCTCCAACACACGACCCCAACCAACAGAAAGTCCTTTTGACCTATGATTGGGACAAAAGAACCCTCTAATGAAACCAACAAGTACTATAGGAAAAGTGGCATAGGCATCCACCATCTCGCGCCATGGAATCCAATATCCAAAAATAGTATCATCCTGAAATACTCTACAAAGAGAATTGGTTCTGCCCTGCTCTGAAGAATCATAAACTACAATGTCATCAACAATGGGTATCCTTAGAATCCACCAAACATCCTCAGGGGTGATTGTCATCTCGCTAGTAGGAAGGTGGAAAGTATTATGCTCACTATGCCACCTCTCTGCTAGGGCTGTCAGGAGACCCCGATTAATCCTAATGTGGGGCATATCTAATAATGAAGACAAACCACAACGTGTAATAATTGTCATCTCGAGCTGCGCTAGTTGTGGTATTAAATCAAAATTCCTAGGGAACCGCTCTCAAATCTGTAGGTTCGTTAAAGCCTCCTATCATCATGAAATGTTCAAAGTCAATCCTCTTTGTGAAATCATCAAATGTCAGTTATCCTATCAAATCTAATCATCTCTCATGATAATTTTGATCAAATCTTGTGAAAAAGCATCATCGAACCTCACCTATCATGAGGTCAATCAATCAATCTATCATTGGACCTCACCTATCATGAGGTCAAACATCAATCTATTATTGATCCTCGCCTATCATGAGGTCAATCAATCAATTAATCATTAGATTTCTCCTATCATGAGGTTGAACATCATCTACTTTATTGAGATCATCAATCATATCAAACCAACGGTTGACATGATCGAAATCAACAAAATCAAGGATAAAATTGAAAAACCACATCAATCTAACTTGGATGCGCTAAAACAGTGTTTTTATGCACCACATTATTGGAAGCACCATTAAAACACCTTGATGCGCTAAAATAGATGCTCAGAGTGCTAATTCATCAGATGGGCCATTTGAGGAGGTAAATGTACTACTTCAGATAGTCAAAGTGCCATTTCAGTGGATGAGCTATTCTGGGAGGTCAAAGTGCTAATCAATGGGGTCAATGCATTGAACTAGTCAAAGTGGTAAAACTTTATGTCAAAGCACTAGAACATCTACCCTAAGTGCTATAACTTTCAAAGCGCTATTCTAGCCTATCAAATCACTACAAAAATTAACCTAAGCAATACTTTATTAAAAGCGCTAAAATAGAAATTGAAAGTGCTACTGCAAGCCTAAGATGCACTAAAAGAATCTAAAAACATAAAATCCAAAAAAGGTGTGAAAAATGAGAAAACACAAATAACGAGAAGGTTCACGGGTACATAACGGAGGTCTGTACATGGCCGGGTGGTTGTGTCATCGCACGCACTCAAATCAGTGAGTGTGGTAAGGAATCAACATCTTGCTCCAAATTGCTCCAAATCACTCTTTCTCTCAAATTTACAAACTCAAATGCACAAATGAGTTTCAAAATCACCTTTTGGGACCTTATATAGGTTAATTAAGGTGGGATTATATGGGGTTTATTATTTTTATTTTCAAATGGGGCTTAATTCATTATTTCATCATAGGGGGAATTTATACATTCTTTGTCGGGAGATAAATTATTTCAATATCAAATCTTCATCAAATCATCAAAAAATCATCAAAAAATCATCAAAAAATCATAAAAGTTTGCAAAATTCCGAAAAATTCCAAAAAAAACAAATATTCATCAATTTATCTCCCGAGGGGGCATATATTCATCATCACCTGAAAATCAACGTCTGGGGCATACTAATTTTTTTTTGTCAATACTAGCAGCAACAACAAAATTTTCTTTGAAGCAATGCATAAAAACATCACTTCAAAGAGGGGAAAAATGTATACACCTTAAAATGGTCTGGATAATCTAATTAATTAAATACAATTTATTTCATTAATTAACCTTAAATTCCTCTACTATTGAATAAATAGAAATATTTATTTATATAGTTCATTTATTTAATTCTTCTAATTCTTCTATTATTTAATCTTAATTAAATAAACAAGTTCACATACTTTGTTTCATTTAATTATTCATTTCTTCCATATTTAATTTAATAAATAGACTTCTATAGTTTGATTTATTAAATTTAATATCTTATTTCTTCCTAAATTTGAATAAATCCAAAATATTCAAATTAAAAGCATATTCTACAACTAATCATATCTCACCTACCAAATTAGATATGAAATAGCTAATTTAATTTATCTCAACCTTCATGGGAAAATTTGGAGACAAACTTGTAGGCAATCCTCTTCATCTTTCTCCAATGATTCTTCCTATCTTCTGGATTAGTTCTTTTCTAGGGAGGAACAATCCCCATGATCAGCGGCTTCTTCATCTTTCACCATTCAATCCTCAAGATCAAATCCAGACCTTTGCTTTGTTGCCCCTTCACAAATGTGTTGTCGGGAATCTATAAATACAACCTTTTGAAGTAGGAAAAGGATCCCAATTTTATGCAAACTTACTCTGAAAAACACCAATGGAGCAATCAAGCATCTTAGCAATATCGTTATCATTTAGCAATATCAATCATATCATTTTAGAATCAATATAATGGCTGCATCATAGTTTACTGTAGCTTCTTTTTATCAAGTTTCATGTCCATTTAGATCACAGTAGCTTCATCATATCATTTAGATATCATCATATAGGATTATATTATTGCATTTAGAAACATCTCATTCTCTAGATTGACATTTTAACAGTCACAAGGCTTGCAAAATCTGAGATCCTTGTGACTTAATGAATCTTTGGAGATAGAGAGCAATATGACACTTTCAAGAGTTTTCCTGTGTTAATTAGATTAATTATTGTTGATTCTCTTGATATAATGTGCTATTAAGAAGTGTTGTTTGTTATTTTACTCATTAATTATTCCACACTTGCACCTACAATATCAAAAGTTGAAAATCTAGTCCACGAGCTCTATGCATACTTCTGCTGAAGTCCCAAATGTTTCACAAAATTTCAAAATTTTGTTGAGGGAATAACAACATGAAACAAGCTTCTCAAGGATGTTGATACCAGATGGATCTCCCTACATGGACCAACGCAATGAGTTCTTTTAGAATATCAATTCTTGAATGGAGTAATGTACGAGCATCACAACACAATGGACAAAGCTCCTAACCTCTTACATAGGTTAAGCGATATAGAGACACTCTTGACTTTAGCTAGTCTTCTCCCCATGTTGGATGAAATGAACAATCTTGTGAAGAAATCCCAAGATAGAACTATGTATATTAATGAATATTCCAAACTATGTAGACATACAGGTATGGCCCTTGATCATCTATATCTAGATCTAACTTCTAAAAGCCCAATTTTTTTCATCTGGCAGAAAATTACTAATTTGAGTTAGCTTGATAATTATTTACAGTTTAGCAAGTAGAAACTTATGTATCAAGTATGTGGATTTAGGACACCAATGTACCATTGTACGACAACTAGGCACTCTATCAAAGAAGTACATGTTAGAAAGGAAGATTTTAACGAAATTGTTAAATTTGTTAGTGATAATTTGAAGGAAATTGCAAAATATATTTCCACAAAGATTTATGATAGATTATGTTGACAAGAAATACTTGAAGCCATGGGTATTGTGTATCCTCAATTTTGGGTAAACTAAGATAGCCCAACCTATTTTCATGATAAATTAAATATCTTGATTGAACACTTTTTGAAAAGTGTAAAATATAATGAGTAGACAACAAAAGGATTTATAAATGCAGATAAGTTTAGACAACAATGTAAGAATTTTGCAAGAAGTATGATGGAACAATTTGATTCCATGGGAATGAATAAGTCCTTTGAACCGGGATCAATAACAAAGGCTTGGAAAAACTTAGGTGAGAGTGAAATATTGCATGGTTCGATATCAAAATATTTCAAACTTGCTTATTTATGTCAAACAATGATATTGGGGTCAATGGAGGATGAGAGAGTTTTTAGTTCATTGGCATTTTTGAAATAAAAAATAAGAAACAAACTAGAAAAGAATTTGGAAAATTGCTTGAGGGTGAAAGGAACTGTGTATAATGTCAAAAAATTTCCTTTTGAAAGGGCACTCACAATTTGGAGGTCCATATGCGAAAGAAGAGGGTTGTGCAACACTCCAAATGCTGGTACTAGTGGAACTATTAGTGGGACAAATGAAAGTGACACAATGAATGTTGAATTTGAGATGCAGAGTGAAGAAAATGAAGATCAGATTCAAAATCAAGATGACTCTTCTACTTTATCTCAAGTTGAACTTCAATTTCAGGACCCTGACCCCATTTGGGAAATGGAAGTGCATTAGCAACATTTAGGTATTTATAATGCACTTCATGAATCATTTTCCAAACTATAGTTGATGATATTTTATTTTGTATTCCATGAAATTGTGAATCATTGCACTTCATGATATTTTATTTTATATTGCACTTCATGAATCATATTCCAAACTGTAATTGATGATATTTTATATTGTATTCCAGGTTATTGAATTTGATATGTGATTTTGCATTATTTTTAAAGAACAAGACTTATCACACTATTTATAAATTCCTATCGCATTTCCATTCACAAAATATTTGATAAATAGCTAAAAGGAATATTAATCCATTCCTTGAAAAAAAGCTAATAGTTCAACATCCATAACATAAACACATGATAACAGTATTGGAAAATGAATATAGATAATGGTGCAAATTCAAAGCCATTTCTCTCCTGGTGTATTCGTTATATGAACTATGAATAAAATGATCAAGGTTATTTTTATAATTCATTGTGTTCCAATGATGTACATGGTTTTTATCTTTATTTTAATTCATAGGTACTAGTGGAACCCTTCAGATTTTTGTGTTCCACTGATTATTATTGCAAAACTTGGCTGTTCTATTTATTTTGAATGTGTCATAAGGATTAGGGTTCTACTTGTTCTCATGTTCTAGGGTTTATGTGTGTTTTAAACCCTCTCAAAAACTCCAAGTGTATTTTCCTTTTGCCTACATTCTATTTCGTAGTTGACCAGGTTTTACCGATTCCTGGTCTCTTAAGTCATATCTTATGCCTCTGCATCTATTTACTCACCAACCCCTTAAGCCTAATGTTTCTGGTTGCTACTTGTAGAATCCTTGTAAGTCTTTCCTTATATTATGCAGGTCATAAGATTCTCTTAATTCTTGTTCTTTCCCTATGTCTGGGTTTTAATATTCAGTCAATGTATTTTATGTTATAAACCTAGGCAGGTGACCCCTTTTAAGTCATGTAATAAGTGCACATGCTTATTTTTAATCCTTTGTTATGCTTGGCAGGTCCCATTGATTGCTTTCTATTGGTTTCCCTCCATCCCATGAGATTAAAATAATCAAATTAAGGAGTTGGCGGGATAGCGGCTAGGTGACACTTGACCACCCTTTTGGTGGGTCCTACAAGGTACCGATGGCTAAAAATAATCTAATCAATGGTTATTATGGTTGTGACCAATGACATAGTATATGTTAACTATACCCGATCCATACGAATTCGATCAACGCATATTTGTTCCACTATATGTCAATCTCAATAAGCTCATCCAATATAAACTAAACTAAGAATCCATTAAAAATAGCATATTAAATCATGAAAGCTTCAAAAACACCTATTCTAATCCATTGAAACTTATCCTATTGGGGGAGTGGTGTCGCATTTATGTGGAATGGTGACCTTTTCCTAATCCCTTGGATAATGAGCTTGTTTCAATCGATTCTATTCAAGAGAATCGACAAAACCAATGAAATATGTTTGATAAAACATGATTTAAATGCTAAATTAACATGAATGATAAGATGATTGATATGGGTGTATGCAAATCTACTCTAAATGTATGCAAGCTTCAAAAGATTAAAACCCTAATTACAAAATATGCTAAATGTATGCATCTATGTTATCATGGAAGCCATTAATGGATGCTTTAAGCTAATGATGCAAGTAAATTAAGCTAAAAGGATGCTAAATAAGTGCTAAATATGAGTACAAGTGAAAGTGATTTTAACAGCATAAGTTTGCTCATAAAATATGGATTCATTTGTCTCCAAATAACGACCTATTTATAGGAGGAAAAATGAGAAATGAAGGGTTAAGATTAAAAAAGTTAACCAATGGTCAAAATTGGAGGAAAGATAAAACATGGATCAAGAAAAGAATCAAGGGTTCATATTCTTCCAAACAAACACACTTTTAAAACTTGCACAAGAAGTCTTGTTGAATGTTTGTTGTAAGGAGGAATATTAATTTCTTCAAATGAGTGAAGAAAGAGAATATTCTCATGGGTGAGGAAAATTGGATATTTAGTTAATTAAAATAAAATTAAATTGTACAAAGGGAAAGGAGTATTCCTTTTGGAGGAATGTACAAAGGAGGAATTTCCATCATTCCATGAAAAAGCAATGGATGAGATTGATTTGATCTATCAATGGTCACAAATGAAAGGAGGATGAAACATGGATCAAATATTCTCATCAATGGATGAGAACCAAAGATCACATGGATCAAAAAAATATCAAGGGATCACAATCATGCAAACATACGCACTTTGTAACAACTTTAAAAAGTTGTTTCAAAGTTTGATTGGAATAATGATTACCTTTTTTTGGAGGAAAGTAGGAGAATATTCCTTTGGAATATTTCCTATGCAAGTGGATGAGAGGGAAATTAGCAATTTAGTTAATTAAAACTAAATTTGAATGTTCAAGATGAGGAATGTGAGGATATTAATTAAATTATTGATTTGTTTAATGAAAAGGGGATACCAATATGATCTTTAATTAAATCTACTTTAGGTTTTTTAATTAAATAAGAGGACTTAGGGTTAAAATTAAATAATTTGCAATATTTAATTAAACCAGATGAAATGTCAATGTGAGAGAGGGTGAATTAACCCAATTAGGTCAATTAGATTAATAGGTGAAAATGAGGAATTTAATTAAATAATTAGGATTATTTAATAAAACAAGCGAAAAGAAGATGGATTTTAGGATGAAGTGATGTTAAGATATTGAATTAAAGTGTGTATATCATCAAGATATTTTAAGTGTCTACATTTTTCCCCTCTTTGAAATGAGGTACCTGTAACATTGGTTCAAAGACTGGCATTTTTTCAGATTAAACTGATGCTTAGATAAAAAAAATTTCTGATTTTTGGATGCCCCACCATTTCCCTAGTGAAAGGAATAAGCTGGTTCCCTACCCCATCAAGAAATTGGGAAAAAAATTTAAATTTTGGATTGATTTCTCAACAAAGGTAAAATATAGCTTCAAGATCAGTTCAACTTAGAGAGGACTAGAAAGCTCAGATGTTTGATGTAGTTAGATTTGATGATGTATACATAATCACCGGCCATGGGTAGCCTCATGTATATTTTGATGTATGACACAAATTCAATACTTGGATAGATATGTTAGTAAAGATAGAAGAATAAGAAGAATGGATTTGACCATTGATTTTGAGATTGATTCAAAAGTCCAACAAGTCCATGATGCATCAAGACTTTATTAGATATGGTGATGAGATGGATGATTTTCTCATATTCGGGATTGGGATTTTCCATCATTCCTTATTTTTGACATATCACATAGACCCGATGCATCATGGTATTGATAACCAGGATGGTGTTGTATCTAGTGTAATGGACTTTGAATCTACAAATAAATAAGATAGTTCTTGTTCAATCCTTGAAATACAAAACCTTATTGGAATGTAGCTTATAAGTTTAGAATATATCGGATTGGAAAGCATATGCATTAGTCAATAATCGACTCCAAACAACCTCCCTACACACAACTAATCAAGCATGCGCCAAGATTATTTTACAAGAATATCCACACGCACAACAAACGAAAGATAATGATCGATACCCCATTAATTTCTCTCTAAATCATTAAGACATCATTGAGAGGTCCTTAGAATGGGTCAATAAGATAAATCATAAGAAAAGATTAAATATAAACATTTAGTGTTATCTATATCTCTTGCTAGTTTAAGATAGCTAAGGTTCTTTCTAATGTTGATGCCCATTGTCAGAAGGATACATCCTAGGACATGTTATCAAATGGTTTGGTTTAGGATTAGGTGTGTGATAGGCCATTGATACAAACTCCACTGACTCATTTACCTATGACCTAGACTTTAGATTTTGACACTTAGGTTCTCACTTTGTGACTTGCGATACTTGCTTTCTATTTGTGTTACTAAAGGTTGAAGATGACGATTGATTTATTATGGGTGAAGGTTTATTGCAAGTGAAAGAGAAATGGGGTGGATGGTTTTGGATTTTCTAGAATATTCCAATGTTTTTGGTATTTTGAAAATGTTTTTGAGGTTGTTTTTGATCTTTTTGAAAATTTATGTGGATGTTTTGGTTTTCAATTATTTTGAGGCTATTTAGGGTTTTCCAAGGTTTTCTAATGTTTTTTGTGTTTTTTTGATTTTCAAATGTTTTGGGATTTTTTGAGTTTTCCAAATGTTTTGGGGTTTTCCTAAGTTTTCAAATGTTTTTTTGTTTTATGAGTTTTTTGAATGTTTAGGGTTTTCTAAGATTTCCAACCAAGAACCTAACCTAAAAGACTATCCTAGGGGCCTTGGGGGATTATAAAAGATGAGCCTTGCCTACATTATACACATAGAGACCACGTAGTTTGACTGACTTGAATTATTTATGATGATATATGAACACTTGATGGATTGCTAGTTTATTACGATAAACTCTTAAAGGATTGACCTAGGGTGTCTTGGGGGCACATCAATGATGGCCTTCCCTACGTTCAATCTTAGAGACTCATAGTTAAACATGACATTTTTTTTGGATTTTTGAACAATGTTTTGACCTTTTTAGGGATTGTTGATGCGTTTTGGATGTTTTGGTTTTTGACTTTACAATTTTCTAAATGTTTTTGGATTTTACCTGTACAAGGATTTGAATGTTTTTGGATTTTTTGATGGACGCTTTATGAATGTTTTTGGGATTTTCGATAAGATTTCCAATAACCTTAAGATATACAAGAACCTGATCCGATCTATAACAAATTTCCCCTAGCGTGATGCAATAGACTACCTCGATATAGGCAAGACATGCTGACCTTAGGAATATGCCAAGTAACTTACTAAAGGGGATACGATGCTTCACAACATCAAGCTATGATATGAGCGCAAATGAGCGATGGAATAAATAGAATGAATGATGCAATAGATGAATGTGATGCAGAGAATGATAGGATAAAGAGAAAAAGATGGATGGAGGTACTTTATTTATGCAAGGTGCCTGTTTTCTAGTTTTCACCAAGGTACTTTCCCAAAGCACCACCGAAGTGGTTTCACTAGAGGACGATTGTTTTCCTTTACTTTTTTTAATCCTTTTTCTCATTTTTTTTTCTTTTTTGATCCTGTTTTGATTTTTTTTATATTTTTAGATTTACACCCTTCAAGCGTAGGCATAATTTTTTTTAAGATGCAGAATATTGGTCGGATCTTGCAAGGGTTCACCTTCAGGTGTTGATAATTGGTATGCTATTGATCCATAACTTGCTATGATGACAAAGGGACCCAACCAGTTAGGCTCAAACTTTCCTTTGTTGTCCTGATCTGGAAGATTTTTCTGATTATGCTTTAGGAAAAGATCCCCTACTTAGAAAGACCAACACTTGATCTTCTTGTTATAGCTTTGTTTTAGTTGGTTTTGATATATTTGCAAGTGATTAAGGGCATCAAGATGACGCTCATCCAATAATTATAGCTTATTTAGTTGAGATACTCTATACTCTTCATTAGTGATTAGGTTCTACAATGAGAATCGTAGTGACAAAAGCTCGACCTCAATAGGTAGGATGGCTTCTAATATGTAGACCAGGGAGAACAAGGTTGCACTTGTAGGCTTGCAAATATTGGTTTGATAGGCCAATAGGGTGGGATTTAACTATATATGCCAGTCACAACCAACTTCATTGACCATTTTCTTTAGGATCTTTAGGATGGTTTTATTTATAGCCTCAACTTGACCATTTCCCTAGGGGTAATATGGGGTAGAGAATCGATGATGAATGTTGAATTTTTGACATAGCTCTTTCACATCCTGATTCTTGAAGGGTCTTCTATTGTCTAAGATAAGGGATTGTGGAACACCATAACAAAAGATGTGGTAATTCAAGATAAACTTAGCAATTTTCTTCCCTGTTATGTAGGTTATAGGAACACCTTCGACCCACTTGATAAAGTACTTAGTGGCCATTATGATGAACTTGTGGCCATTAGATGAGGTTGGGGTAATCTTTCCTATGAGGTCAAGCCCCCACTATGAGAAAGGACAAGGTGTGACCATTGGTTGCAACT
>VDFB02268559.1:0-42543 GCA_007258455.2 Sequoia sempervirens
ATGTCAATGTAGTTCTCCATTTGAGGAACTTTAAACACAATATCAAAGAAGTCGGGGTCAAGTCTTAAAATCTCGTGCCTAGATGAATCAATCACACTTCTGCTTTCCCTGATGTAATGAGATGCCACTTGAAGGACAAATTCCGTATTGTGTGCAGCAATAGGGAACATAGCTACCAAATGCAGGTTACTGTGTACAATTGCTCTCATCGGATCAAGAAGAGGCTTCATCTCAGTTTGCTTTGCAAAATCAACCAATTCTTGATGGCCAACCTCTATGTCTTTTATTTCTTCCACCTGGGAGACCACCACAGTCGGCGGATAAACACCTTGATATTTAAATTTCATTTTTCCTTTTGCTTTTGAAGAAGATGGAGGTTTTTGTGACGTCCCCTTTCCTTCAGCATGACTGGAAATCACATAGCCTTTTTAATTCCCGAGGCTAATGTGGAAATTGAGGGAATCATTCGTTTAATTACGTATATTTACCTATGGTTCAGATAAATATTTAAAAGGGTGATATGAGTAATTAAATGGATCATTTCATTGACTTATGAAATATTTTAAAATGCTACTTTACCAAAAGTCACTTTAAGTGGGGAGGCCGAGAATTATAAGATGAAATGTCACTTAGAGATATATGGTATAATTAGAATTGGGAAATGAATGGGTGCTTTCATGTGTGCCAAGGGGAAATACAAAAGAAAGGCTTGAATTGGCACCTTTTGAGGCACTTT
This sequence comes from Sequoia sempervirens, assembly GCA_007258455.2. Classification (NCBI taxonomy): domain Eukaryota; kingdom Viridiplantae; phylum Streptophyta; class Pinopsida; order Cupressales; family Cupressaceae; genus Sequoia; species Sequoia sempervirens. The sequence continues at coordinate 737 of VDFB02268559.1, forward strand.
ATGAACTCATCTTATTACGGGAGAACTCAAGCGGCCGCGCCTAGGGTTTTGGCGAGTTGCAGACCAGTTTCGTATGTGAAAGATCATCACCTAGCTGGTTATGTTGGTCTTGAAGAATAAATCTGGGTTTTGAAGAATCGAAGTGGGAGACGTCTTGTAGAGACTAAGCACGCGAAGGTCTGGCTCGACTTTACATTTCGTGCTTTATTTCCTGAGTTAGTCGCACAGCATTTGTGGCATTTTGGGGAGCTTCCGTGTGTGTATTTAGAGGCGTGGCTTCACCTTAAATCCCACACCACGTTCCTTCCAGCAAGGCACTAGAAGAATCACCAGCGTTTTTGAGATCTGAGTTAAGCTATCAAAGAAGAGCGAATTTATTGTTGGAGAGTGGCCATTTCCAGGTTGCTGCTTGTCAGTGGCTGTTAGCTGAACGTCTCCAAGTGTGTGCTACTGAATTTTGAAGCTGGGTGCAGACGTTTTCATGGATCAACTTAACAGGAGTCCTCTGATGTCAAGCTAGCGCCCATACCAGGTCTGGGCAGTCAATATCTATCCATAAACTTCTGAATTTCAGAATGATATTCAATTCTTGTATGTTCCCTGCTGTTCTTTTTTGATATAAACATACATGCACTGTGTTACACCACTGCTTAGCCTGCATTGCATCGCTGTTGATGAGCTGTCTGATTATTTTGAGCATAGGCTGAAGCTAGTACATATTTCTGAGCATAAAATATTGTAACCAGTCATGGAGTTAATAGCATTTGATGTTGCTAGACAATGGTAACGGTATCTCACATTCTTCGAGTTTGGTTTTTGCATTGTAAACATCTCACAGCATTTACAGCCTAGTAGCAAGTTATATTTAATGTCATAAGCATTATAATGAAGTCTGAGTTTGGCTGCTGGTCATATGTTAAGTGTCTATTAGCTGTATGTGATTATTTGCACACATAACCTTCCCCCTTGTGTATTTAAAATACAAAATATCTTGTATAGTGTCTTTGTTGCAGGACTAATCAGATACTTGTTGGGGAAGCCCTCAAAAACATCTTGGCATCATCTATAAATCAAACAAATCAAACTGAAAGCATTCCCAGTAGAACCAAGGTTGCAAGGGAAGCGTAGACAGAAATATTTGTGGCAGAAAACCAGAACCTAAGTACACAAATTTGACAAGGCACACTGCAGTGGTAACAGGACATATTTAACAACAGCTTTAACAGCACACAAACGAGCTCCCTTCAAATCAATCAAGCAAACATTAACGAAAAACCAAATTATACAGTTGCATACCAAGCATTGGACTTAATTTCGGGAAGTCATACAGAAATTTTAGAGCAGATTTTGCAAGGCTCTTTACAGTGGTATCAGAGCCAGCTTCCTGCCTGCCTGTGTGGTAGTGGGATGTTATGAATCTGGATAACCGAGAATATATAACATACAGAAGAGAAAGGAGAAGAGGTGTTGGTCCTTTTGATACCGATTCATCATCTGAAGAAGATATCATGGGTGATAGGCATGACATACCCGAGGGCAGCACTCAACAGATCCTTAATGACCTAGCTAGAGGTCAACAACAGATAGCTCAGCTCTTAACACAACTCTTTGGTGACAGAAATACTGGTAACAATGGGACAAATGGTCATGATAACAATGTAGAGGCCAACAACACCAATATACCAGCAAATAACGATGCTAGGACAACTAGTAGGGTGACTCCGAGGCCTCTCATGCCTCAATTCTTGGGAGGACAGCCTGCTGGAAATCAAGAGCAGCAAGCACAAGGAGAGGGATTCACAGATTATTTGAGGGAATATCAATCGTTGGGAGATGAATTTCATGCTGCCATGTCATTGGCTGATTTTTGCACCATCAAGTATCGAAATAGACCCAGAAACAACAATAGAGGGCAGCAAAACTAGGATCTACAACGTAAGGTTGGAAAACTAACGATTCCTTCCTTTGACGGGTCTAGTAAATGCACAGCTAGAGCGTGGGTACAAAAGTTGGACACTTATTTCCAGCTAAACCCCATGTTGGAGACAGAGGCTATTAAGTATGCTACGCTACACTTGGATGGTGAGGCACATGAGTGGTGGTATCATGGGCTTGTCACTTTAGGGCATGCCAATATCACCTCCTATTTGGAGTTCACACAGAAAATTATAGACAGATTTGATCAGAGGGATCCAGAGCTTCATTTCCGGGAGTTAGCACAGCTTAAACAGAGCGGATCAGTAGACACATATATCTCAGAGTTTCAGCGATTGGCAGTTATGGTGACAGATATTTCAGAGCAGAGGCTGGTTATGCTCTTTATTGAGGGTCTATCCGAACCACTTCGGGGTTGGATTAAGGCTTTCAAATCCGATTCACTACAGGACGCGATCACTAGGGCGAGAGACATGGAGCTCTCCACACCTGATAACAAATTCTCTTCTAAACCTTTTATTCCTCAGAAGAACAAGGGCAAGAAGCCTTTTCAGAAAAAGGGAAACAAGAAAAGCGATCCAGATGAGGAGTACCGCAAGGAATGCAGAATTAAGGGAATTTGTTACCATTGCAAGGAACGTTGGGAACCAGGACACCGTTGCCTAGGGAAAGGCAAAGCTCACCTTATTGAGGTCGTGTCGGAGGATGATAGCAGTGATGACGAGCCTTCTCAGGATAGTGATGGTAGCAGTTCAAATGAGGAGTAGCCTCAGGGAGAGGGTAAGAGTGGTATCATTGCTACCTTATCGGGCACTCCTAGGTTCAACTCTTTCAGAGTTAGAGAAGTTTTACAAGGACATCGCATATGTGTGTTGATTGATAGTGGGGCAACCCACAACTTTATTGATGCAGCCCTAGTTGAGAAACATATGCTACCTGCAGAGGACTTTGAAGGATTTAATGTGATGGTGGCAGATGGCTATAAACTGAGGTGCACTCGGAGGGTCCCACAGTTACCTATTACATTGGGTAACTACACAGCCACAAATGATTTCTATGTGGTGGATTTGGGTGACACTCATGCCATACTTGGGATTCAGTGGTTACACTCGTTAGGGAAATATTCTCAGAACTTTCAGACCATGGAATTCAAGTTCAGGACATCAGAGGGACAGCGTGTGGTACTTAGAGGCATGACTAATGGATCAGCCAAGGTTGTGTCTGCTAGACGCATGGAGAGCATTTTTCGGCATGATGACATAGCTTGGGCAGCAGAGTGTTTGATCACTACCAAAGAGACGTCAGATTCAGGGCAGCCATATCATGTTGACATTCAGGAGCTATTGGGCAAACATGATAGGGTTTTTGGAGAGATCCCTCCAGGGAGACCACTTGATCGTGGTTTTGAGCATACCATTGAGCTAGAGGAGGGGGCCAAACCGGTGATAACTACCCCCTATCGTCATCCTAAGAAATTCAAGGATGAGATCGAGAAAGCAATCAAAGAATTGCTTGAGATGGGACACATTAGACCGAGCTCCAGTCCATTCGCTTCTTCAGTGGTCTTGGTGAAGAAGAAGGATGGGACCATGAGGATGTGCATTGATTACCGCGCTCTTAATAAGAAAACCATCAAGAACAGGTACCCTATACCCAGGATAGATGAGTTGTTGGATGAGCTTCATGGGGCAGTGTATTTTTCGAAGATTGATCTTCGTTCAGGGTATCATCAGATAAGGGTCAGAGACCAGGACATACACAAAACAGCATTTCGTTGTCATTATGGGCACTATGAGTTCTTGGTCATGCCATTCGGTTTGACAAACGCACCTGCCACATTTCAGTCCTACATGAATCATATATTCAATAAGCAGTTGCGTAAATTCTTATTGGTGTTCTTTGATGACTTGCTCATTTACAGTCGGACTTGGGAGGAGCACTTGAGACATCTTGACGAGGTCTTGAGTATCATGGGGGAGCAGTCACTCTATGCTAAGGCTTCAAAATGCGAATTTGGCCTTAGAGAGATATTATATTTAGGGCATGTTATCAGTGCAGAGGGAGTACAAGTCCATCAGGAGAAGATACGGGCGATACTTGATTGGCCACCACCTAGGACACTCACAGAGTTACGAGGCTTCTTTGGATTGTGCAGTTACTATAGGCGGTTTGTGAGGGGATTTTCACAGTTGGGAGCACCTTTGACAGATTTGACAAAGAAAGGTGCATTCAGTTGGTCAGAGGAGGCTCAACGAGCTTTTGATAAGCTCAAGGAGGTGATGAGTAGTTGTCCAGTATTGGCGCTTCCAGATTTCACACAGCCGTTTGTTTTGGAGTGTGATGCGTCAGGTGAGGGTATAGGAGCAGTGTTGATGCAAAACAGACACCCCATAGCTTTTGAGAGCCGTAAGTTGAGGGGACCAGAGCGACTATACTCCATCTATGATAAGGAGATGCTCGCCATTATGCATGCCTTGGCGAAATTCAGACAGTACTTAGTTGGAGGGAAGTTTGTGGTGAGGACCGACCACAACAGTCTCAGATACTTCTTGGAGCAGAAGGATTTGAATGAGAGGCAGCAAAAGTGGGTTAGCAGGATTCTGGCCTATGATTTTGATATAGAGTACGTGAAGGGAAAGAAGAATGTTGTGGCAAATGCCCTCTCTAGGAGACCTTCAGCTTGCTCACTTTCAGAGATTTCCGCAGATTGGAAATCCCTCTTGTTGGTAGAGTACTCCAAGAATAAGTTTGCTTGTGAGTTGTTGGATGGGTTGATTCAGGACGACAGGTACAGAGTAGTGGATGATGTGATCTACTACAAGGATAGGATCTACTTGGTGCCAGAGTCTAGATTGAAGGAGAAAATCTTGCAGGCTTCTCATGACACCCCCTTAGCAGGCCATCAGGGCTATTTCAAAACTTACAGACAGGTCAGAGAGAGGTTCACATGGAAGGGCCTCAAAGATGATGTATTGAGACACGTTAGGGAGTGTGTGACTTGTCAGCAGAACAAGTCAGAGCATACACATCCGGCAGGATTACTTCAGCCATTGCCTATTCCAGAGCAGAAATGGGAGAGCATTTCTATGGACTTCATCACAGGTCTACCTAAGGTGCACGGGAGAGATAGTATCTTTGTGGTGGTGGATCGGTTGACGAAGTACGCTCACTTCTTTGCTATTCCGACTGAGTACAGGGCACCACAGGTGGCTGAGTTATTTTTCAGGGAGATCTTTCGATTGCATGGGCTGCCCCGGAACATAGTCAGTGATAGGGATAGTAGATTCATGAGTGCATTTTGGCAGGAGTTGTTTAGGTTGGCAGGTACTGAGTTGACTCCGAGCACGAGTTATCACCCTCAGACAGATGGTCAGACAGAGATCGTGAACAAATGGGTTGAGGGGTACTTGCGCAACTACATTGCAGGGCAGCAGCGGGCGTGGATTAAGTGGTTGCACTTGGGGGAGTACTGTTACAATACCACTCATCACATGTCCATTGGGATGAGTCCTTTCAGAGCATTGTACGGTTATGAGGCACCTTCATTTATGGAGATGGCTTTTGGTGACAGTAGGGCTCCCAAAGCCAAGGATTGGATTCAGGAGAGTCAGGATATCTTGAGAGCACTCAAGGATAACCTACAGGTGGCACAGAATCAACAAAAGACATATGCTGATAGACACAGGGTGGAGCGTAGTTTCGAGGTTGGTGATTTGGTATACCTTCGCTTGCAGCCCTATAGACAGTCTTCTCTTAAGAAGAGTGGAGCCGAGAAGCTCAAGCCCAGATTCTATGGACCATACAGGATTATTAGGAGGGTCGGAGAGGTGGCATATGAGTTGGAGCTGCCTGAGAGCAGCAGGATTCACAATGTATTTCATGTTTCGTGCCTCAAGAAGGCGTTGGGTCAGAAGGTTACTTCCTCTACAGAGCTTCCACCATTGGATGAGGAGGGACATTTGGTCCTAGTCCCTGAGGAGATTATAGACACGCGAGAGAGGAGATTGAGGAATAGGGTGGTGAAGGAGTATTTGGTGAAATGGAAAGATTTGCCAGCCGAGGATGCCACGTGGGAGCATGAACAAATTCTACAGCACCCGAGTTTGCAATTGCTTGAGGACAAGCAATCTCGGGAAGGGAGGACTGTGATGTCCCCTTTCCTATAGCACGACTGGAGATCACATAGCCTTTTAATTCCCGAGGCTAATGTGGAATTTGAGGGAATCGTTCATTTAATTACGAACATTTACCCATGGTTCAAATAAATATTAAAAGGTGATATGAGTAATTAAATGAATCACTTTATTAAGTGACTTATGAAATATTTAAAATGCTACTTTACCAAAAGTCACTTTTATTGTGGGTGAGAATATAAAATGAAATGTCACTTTATGTTATATGGTGTAATTAGAATTGAAATGAATGGAGTGCTTTCCTTGACCCCTTGAGGGAAATACAAAAGAAAAGAAGGCTTGAATTGGCACCTTTGAACTTTATGAACTCATTTTCTTACGGGAGAACTCAAGCGGCCGCGCTTAGGGTTTGGCGAGTTTGCAGACCAGTTTCGGATGTGCAAGATCATCACCTAGCTGGTTCGATCTTGGTCTTGAAAAATAAATCCGGTTTGAAGAATGAAGTGGAGAGGCGTCTTGTAGAGACTAAGCGAAGGTCACGAGCTTGACTTTACATTTAGGTGCTTTATTTCCTATGCTAGCCCATGCTGACATTGGTGGCGTTTTGGGGACTTCCGTGTGTGTATTTAGAGTCGTGGCTTTACTTTAAATCCCTGACCACGTTCCTTCCAGCAAGGCACTTGAAGAATACGCGTTTTTTTGAGATCCCTGAGTTCGCTGTCAAGAAGAGCGAATTTATTGTTGGAGAGTGGCCATTTCCAGGTTGCTGCTTGTCAGTGGCTGTTAGCTGAACGTCTCTAGGTGTGTGCTACTGAATTTTGAAGCTGGGTGCAGACGTTTTCATGGATCAACTTAACAGGAGTCCTCTGATGTCAAGCTAAGCCCATCGGTCACGGAAGTGATCCAATATCTATCCATAAACTTCTGAATTTCAGAATGATATCCAATTATTGTATGTTCCCTGCTGTTCTTTTTTGATATAAACATACATGCACTGTGTTACACCACTGCTTAGCCTGTATTGCAACGCTGTTGATGAGCTGTCTGATTATTTAGAGCATAGGTTGTAACTAATACATATTTCTGAGCATAAAATACTGTAACCAGTCAGGGAATTATTATGCATTGGATGTTGTTGGACAATGGTAACGGTATCTCACATTCTACGGGTTTGGTTTTTGCAATATAAACATCTCACAGCATTTACAGCCTAGTAACAAGATATATGTAATGTCATAAACATTATAATGAAGTCTGAGTTTGGCTGTTGGTCACATGTTAAGTGTCTATTAGCTGTATGTGATTATTTGCACACATAACCTTCCCCCTTGTGTATTTAAAATACAAAATATCTTGTATAGTGTCTTGTTGCATGACTAATCAGATACTTGTTGGAAAGCCCTCAAAACATCTTGGCATCATCTATAAATCAAACAAATCAAGTGAAAGCATTCGGTAGAACCAAGGGTGCAAGGGAAGTGTAGGCAGTAATGTTGTATTGGTAGAAACCGAGCTAAGTACCAAAATTTGACAAGGCACCTTTACTTACGGTGTGCCGGACCTATTTAACAGCAGCCTTAACAGCACACAGCGAACTCGCCGAACCAAACAAGCGAGATGAAGCAAACCAACATATATCTGAGTTTACACTCCGATTATTTGACATAATACAAAGGGTCAAACAGAAATTTTAGAGCAAAATTTGGCGGCTTCTTCACAGTTTTAAAAGTCATCAAGAGCAACTGAAACTTTGATCAATCAACTTTAAAGGTCTTGGCGAGAGATTGCAAAGTGTGGAGTCAGAACAAACATTAGTCGTTAAAAAAGCATGGGAATGCGCAAAACGAGCAACAATGATGAGCAAGCGCGGAGCGGATGACAAGGCACGCAAAACGATGCACAAAATGGAAGGAACGAGGTTCAAAACGAAACTTGACAAGTTTGAAGTGTTTCAGGGAAAGATTGTGAAAAGTGTATGGGCGCTGAAAAGCAACGCCCTTGCATTTTGAAGAACACTGACTTTGATGCAGGGACGCTGAAAAACAGCGCTCCTACACTTCAGTGTTAGGAAAAAATGACATTATGTTAGGGCGTAGTTTTTTTAGCGCCTCTGCACTTCAGTGTTTGCATGATATCTGGGAAGAACTAATGAATGTAAAGGCACACTTTTTGGATGCCACTACACATGAAGCTTGAAGTTTAGAAAATAACATGTAATGATGTTGAAAAACAGCGCTTGACTCTTGACAAGTTTGAATTTCTTTGTGTCAAGCATTTTCAAAACGTATTTTGAAAAGGAATTCTTTGACCACGTATTTTGGAAAGAAAAACCTACATCGTTATGCCACTATACGTTGATGTCAATGGTGATAGAATGAAACAAACATGGTGATGCTTGGAGAGTAAGGGACATGGGAAAAAGAAAGAGACTAGGCGACAAAGGGAGATATGTAGAAAGTTAAAACAAAACAAGAAGATACTAAAAACACGCGAGCACAAGGTGGACGCACAAACAAAGAAAAAACAATGCGATTAGGGTAAGAAGAAAATACTCATACATTTGGAAAGACATTCAAAATAAAAGGAAAGAAAGATTTATGCATGATTTACAAAAATGTATGAAGAAAACAAAGATAAATAAAAACGCATATACAAATCACTAAGACGTGTACAAAATAATGAAGGAGAATAGAGGAAAGGTAGGAAGAACGACTTACCAAGAGAAAACGCGAAATTTGGTTGGGAGGAACTTCAAATTTCTCCAAGAACGTGTTTTGCAACTTGAGAAGATTTCGCCCAGCAAGAAGGAATGAAGTTTGAAGATCATAAACAATGAAAATAAAACAATAAAACACTTTTAAGTGAATGAGAAACACAAAAAACCTAACTCAAGTCGCACAATTAATTGAGGCACAAAAAGTGGCAGGATGAGCGAAAAATGCAAAATGCATAAAGAAACGCGCCCAGGCAAAGAAATGACAAGTCTGGATAAAAAGTGTAATAGCACACTTTTTCAGCGCTTTTACATTTTTAACAAAAACACTTTCATGCAGGGGCACTGAAAATTAGCGCCCCTGCACTTTTTATACTTAGCCAATTTTTGGCTTGTGAGCAAGAGCGCACTTTTTCAGTGCAACTGCATTTTTCACAAATAACTCTGTATGAACAGTGAGACTTCACGAAGGAGCTCGTTTCAAAGGTCTTCGCGAGGCAAACATAGGGGGATGCTCAAATTGACTGTTTGAGGCTTTGGAACGCATTTCGAGGTGGCTTGAAAATCACCTTGTTTTGCGTGCTTGAACTTCACGAAACTAGGAAACGGACAAGTTTCGTAGGGGGGTTATCCGTGGAACGAGCGCTGCTAGATTCCATGATAACAGACCAGTGCCTCGTCCATTGGGTATTGGAGTCAGCATCATTCCCTAATCACCTATTTGCAAGACTTTCCTTAAGTCACCTAAAACCGGACTTCCTAGAAATCACCTAATAGTTGGACTTCCCTAAAAAATCACCTAAAACAAGACTCCTAATCACCTAAAACACAATAGGACTGTTACGGAAAGGGGAAACACAACATAACAATTACATCATGGAAAGGGGAAACACATCACGAAAAACAAGAAAAATACTTGAGAACTTACTCCACCCCCGAAGGGATGAAGTGCTTCAGGTACTGCCCGTTGTGTGGTAGAGGGAGGAGACTTCCATCTATGCGCAAGAGAATATAGGTGTTCTCTCCTATGAGCTCGTGAATATTGAACGGTCCTAGCTACAAGGAATCAAATTTTCCGTGCATTCCCTTGAGCTCATGTCTCTTATCCCATAGAAGGACTTGATCTCCTACCTCGAAATCTCATTGGCGAGCTTTCTTGTCAAAAATTTTCTTCACTCGCTCCTGGTGCTGAGTGATTCTATCTACCACCTCCACCCTTTCTTCTTGGAGCTTTGTCAAGTACAAGATGCGCTTCTAAATAGGATCTATGAATTCTCCATATTCTACTATGGTCACCAGCTGTAAGGCGGACAACTCAAACGTGATAGGTATCATTGCTTCCGTACCATATAGGAGGATAAAGGGTGAGGTACCAATGGCTCTCTTCGAAGTAATTCTATCGGCCCAGAGGGCATCATAGAGTTTCTTGTGCCAAGTTCGTTGACTGGAATCAACCAACTTGCAGATGATTGTGACAATGTTCTTATTCGATGATTCAGCTTGTCCATTACCCTACGGGTAATAATCTGATGAATGAGATAAAGTAATATTGTGATCGAAACAGAACTCCATTAGCTGCTCGGATGAGAAACATGTTGCATTATCTATCACAATTTTGCGAGGAACCCCGAATCGCGTGACAATGTTTTCCTTCAAGAACTCACACATGACCTCGGGTGTAGCTCACTTGGTGGGAATGGCTTCAACCCATTTAGTGAAATAATCAGTGGCTGTAAGGACATAAATATGCCCCTTGCTGGATTATGGGTTGATCGGACCAATAAAATCTAAACCGCATTGCTGAAATGTGTTGATGTGATTTTTATGACCGCACCAATCAGCAGAACAAAGTTGTCCGAAGGCTACTCTATTCTCTCTTGATCAAAGTATTCCGTGCGCTAAGATTGCAAGAAAGTTCGCACGTTCAACTCCAAGGTTCCGAAATACTTAGAATACCCTCAGTTGGTTTGATGTGAATTGCTGTTTTCACGAGGGGACTTACACAATTGTTCAGGATTCTTGCAGTTAACAGTAGGTGAATGATTTGAAGGGAATTTTGTGCGTATGATTTGGCAATAAGTACGTTTTTCTAAAACTAACCAAAGATAGACTGAAAATAAATGAGTATAAGGGAGAGATGGTTCTAAATTCTATCCTAAATGCAAGATATGTGGAGCTGGATTTCAGCAGACTTCGACCGAATTTCACCTAGCCTCACGTCGGACAGCTTCAATAAAATTGGTGCAATCTTCAAAGGGATAGCAAAAGATATTCAAATTACAATTTAACATACATATACCATCAGGACGACGCATATAAGCATACAAATCACAATCGAAGTTAAACTCAAGATAATTTACAGTGGACCACGCAAGGCGAACTTGTCATCAACAAGCTGCTAGTGGTATGGAATGAAATGAAGCTACCTCAATAAAACACCACACATCAAAGTAAACTACTTGCATGAGATGAAAATTATGCTACTTTATGCTACTTGGATCTGAAAGGATGAAGAGACCTTGCTAGCTATTCATAACAAAGACGAATTCCACCATCAATGAAAAGATCTATTATCATGAAAGTTTTACACAACAATCTCTACAAAAGTTTTCAAAGGGAAAACTCTCCTTTCCACACTATGCTAAGCTATCAAAACGGCCTACTCGGGCTTCTACTCTCTAGTCTCCAATTCTAGCTCGACTTAATTCTAATGAATTACAAATGAGGGGACTCTTTTATAGATAGCCCAGTCCAATGGACAACTAAGATTACAATCAAAAGAGTGGCTAAGATTAAGCCACCTTAGCCCTAACCCTAAAAACTGCCAGAATGGGGAGTGGTGCAATAAATGAGCAAAGATTCCCACTCACTCCCAAAATAGTAAAGGCAATTAATGCCTACAAATCAGTCTTCTAGAAGATCATTGTCCAGTAGTGCATTCCCATTCTCCTTCTCTCCTAGCCGTAAAACTCACGAACCTATAGCTCTCAACTCTCCTAAACTAAAAGGGCTGAATGCAATCAAGTCGAACTTCAACACCATGACTAAATGTTCATGCCTTGTACAAGATTTTCTCCAAGCAACTAAGGAATCCTGCGTGCTCTGAATCAAACTGGAGAAGGTAGAAGTGTTCTCAAAGTCATCCTGTATGAAGGTCTTCACCTCTGAAAAGAAAGGCACCAGCCTACCCCTCAAATTATCAACAATCACCTCATCTAGATTCAATCGCCTAGCAAATATGGCCTCGAAGGTATTCTGGACTCCATCAATGATATTGGCCATAGCCTTCTGTATCCTAGTTGAATCCGCCTGTGCTGCGTAGAAGAAACCACGTCCCGTGATTGCTGAAAAATACCATCTAGAAAAATCATACCTGTCATTCTCCTGAATGACCTCTCCATCAATCAGCAACCATAAAGGAGCATGCCTCAATGCCTCAAGACGCTGAATTACTTTGCTCTGATAAACTGAAGCATCACCCTGTGCTCCTCGGGATCAATCAGCTTCCATTCGCGCTACAAAATACTAGAAGCTTGCTGAAAAGCAAGAGCAAGGCCTTCCATAAACTTTTCTCGCTCCTGGAATTAACCTCGTGGACCCACTTTATTCCGCCTACATCTCTCCCTCACCCAACAAGCCAACGATTGACTTCAGGTATACGTACCGAAGTTCCATTGCTGGAATTCCTCGCCTACAAGGATGAGAGACGACCGCTAATACATCCTATCAAAGCCTTGTGCTCTTTTTCAACTTCTTGTACTTTCCTTCCTTTTGAATAACTGGTTCTGAGGGCGCAGGTAGGAGTTATCACACCTTCTACACCGCACTGCATGTCTTTAACTCCGGTGAGTTACACCACATAGTTTTCTGCACGCTTCATCTCTGGCCATTAATCAACCCGGTGGCACTTCCGCCAAGGGTGCTAGAGCCATCCTCTAAATTGATATCTTTGAAAACTTTCGCGGTTTCTTCTTTTCCTCGGTGGAGGCGCTGATCCTGCTCAAAAACTCTTCCATTTCAACCTGCTGGATCAATCTCCTCGCCGGGCTTCTTCTCATCCTATCTCCGAGCCAATCAGTAATTTATGCTATAAGTATCAAATGGTCAGTTGTTCTGTGCCTCTACTTGACTTGTTCAACCTCTACATCATTCCGTGAGGCTCATCGCCCTCAAGTGGTCGAAAGTATCTCCTCAAACTATATCATCATTGTCCTCCAAAGCCGCTTTCTAACTCTTCTTGTCAAACTCAGGGTCAGAGCCCCTACCGCTTCTATCGATCATCTTCTACTAAGTGACACTTCCGGGCTAACCGACTCTCCTCGGTGGCTGATTATTTTCCTTTACCACTTGCACTGATTCGATGCATTCCTTTGATCAGCAAACAAAGAAACTTCCCCAGATACTTGAGAACGTATTCCAATGGCACAGGTGATTCAACTACAACTCTTGGAGGCTTCAGCTGAACAGGCTCCTACCGAACTGGCTCTTTCCTTCTAGATTCCGGACCTCATGTGATTTGTTTCTTCCTGTTGGTGGTGGGTGTCCTATGATCTCCCATCAAATTGTAAGTCAATGCAATAGACCTACTCTTCAATCTGCTCACCCGCCTGTCAATCCATGCTCTAGTAAATGTCAAGACTGGAATAGAAAGTGTGTCCAAATCAGCAATCTCTGGTTTTGACCAATCCGGGAGTGGAAGTGGAGTATCTCTCACTGCTTCATAATTTGGATGGACAACGTCCATGTCCTCATTCACCTGGTCTGGTACCGGAATGACTTCACACTCCCTAATCATGTTTATTGGCAACCTAGAGAACACCCTCTTCCTGACTTCAGCCTCGTCTGACGCATCAGCCCAATAATCCTCAATATTTCCTTGTGTTTAAACTCTTCTGACAGATTCCATTTGATGTTGTTATGCGGATCATAGTGCTGTCAGCTAGTGTGATAGGAAAAGTGATAAAACTGAAGCTCGCTCTCGGCTTCTCTAGCTGCCTGTAATGAAGGACACACTTCATCTGAATTGCCCATGACAATTGGGAAGTCCACACCTCCCTTCTTTTTCTTCTGAATTTTATCGTAGGCAACCAATTGCCTAGATATCTCTAACATCAATATTCTGTTGGTCGGGTACTTAGGCAGTCTAAATGGATATGAAGAGAAACCTTGCAGCCTAATGTAAGAAAACTTTGGAAATTGTATAAACCAGCACCCATACCTCTCAATCAATTCTTGGGCTTCCCTCGAGATTCTGTGATGCATCTGCTCCTGAAGCAATCTCGTGATGTGCATGGTGAAGGCATCATTGGCACGCTTGTAATAAGTGGTACTTGTCAAATGCAACTACAGACAAGCCTCATGAATTTTAAACTGGTGAGAGCCACAACCAACAGGCTCTTTATATGAAATTCCTTTGTACTTCGTCATACGGGCGAGAATGTAAATGATGTAAGAACCCATATAAAATGTCTTCATTCTTCTCAAGCTCAGGAGTTGCTCATGCAAATTGTCACTGATCATTTCGGCCCAGTTGACGTAATCCTTTCCTTCCAGCACGAGGTTGATGTAGTAAAACATCCAAGGCTCAAAATAAATGACTGCGGGCAGCCTCCAACTCGACTCAGCATCATGATGAGATCACAATACTCCTGCTTCAAGTCATCTGCAATGATTTGTCTCGGCAGCTTCGTACGAGAAGGCTTGGGGTTGCTCATCCAGTGAGTATTGATCGTTTCTGTGCATCTCTCGAATGCAGAAGCATACATTCGCTCGGCTCGCTCCCTTGATTTGTAAATCATGTTCCTATGCACTGGGATTCCGAAAGCCTCGCCAATGGCAGGAGGAGTGAGATTGGCGAGCACTTGACCATCTGGTGACATGATTGACCTGTGATCCTTCTCATAGCAGTTGGCGCACTCCATCATCAGCTCTGAACACTGAATGGCTGGTGGGAAACCAGCAGCTGCATATAACCCACTTCGAAATGTTGTGTGAAGTGTTCGAAGGTGATGACCACCAAATCCCAGCATTCTTTTCCTGAAGGTCTCCAAGTTGACAGAGCCCAAATTTGTAAACGCCAGCTTGCCCAACTTCGAAGTGAACTTTGACTCTGGCATAAACGTCTTGCTCAGCTTCTTGATAACTGCTTGCCTGGATGCACCATTGTTGTCCTTGCCATTTGTCCTTGCCTCAGCCATCTGCAAAATAATAAACACCCATCAGCAATTTAACTTAGAAAAATAAATAAAATGCTTTGCAGGGCTGCCAGTCGACTTCAAGAACTTGAGAAGCTACAATATCATTTCTCATTCGCAAACCTCAACTTCTTCTTCAACAAGTTTGAGCTTTAAAACTTAGAAGATTTCTAAGCAAGCTTTAGCAACTCCACTTTACACTTAGCAACTTCAAATCAGCAAGTTCGCACTTTCTAAACTTTAAGCAAATTTCTCTTCAAATCGAAATTTCTCCACTTGCACTGGCAACTTCAAACTTTAGCAATAAAATCGAGCTTCAGCAACCCACAAGTTCCAGCCTTCAGCAAATTGCTTCAATAAATTTTGACTTTAGCAACACTCCAGCCTTAGCAAAATTTCGAACTTCTTCAACAATTGCAGCCACAGCAAAATTTCTCTTCAGAAATTCGAACTTCTTCAACTGGTGAGGAGAAATGAAAAACTCCTTAATTTTTATAGCAAAAATCGAATTCTAGAAGGAGCTAAGTTTAGTCAGTGCATTAAATTTCCACTACTCCACTTCAAGAATTCGAATTTTCCCTCTTCTGGCATTTTTGACACTTGTCTGAGAATCTCAATCTTTTAGAAGATCAACCTTGACTGCCACATTTCAAATTCACTTTCGAAATTTATTTAAATTCATCTTTTAATTCACCAACCGGAGCTCTATCCTGTAAATTTTAAATTCTACTTCTCTTCGGCTCTGGAAAATTCATCTGTGAAGAACTCGATCAAAATCATCTAGGCAATTCACTTCAAATTTGTTGTCTGGAAAAAATTCATCTTGAAAACACATTTTATTCACTTTGCCTTAGAAAATTTTAAATTCTCCCTTAGGAAAATTTCACAATTCGAGCACCGATCAAATTCTTCATGCTGAAGGCGTTGGCGAAGTGCGGAAGACATAGAAATCCATTTCTCATCACAAACGTCCAGTACCCAGAAGAAAATTTTCTCCAGAATTTGTCGAATCCATGGGTACTTAACAAATGGGTTCATTTAAATTTTAAAATTTTGAACCTTAGAAAAATAATTCCTCATGAAATTGAATCCCATTTTTCATCTTTGTGATTGTATTGTGTTGCTTAGATTCGAAAAAAGAATTTATCAATCCTGTAGTGCCAGCATCTTCTGACTCCGCCACTGGAAAATTTATTCGTGCTCCAAGAAGAACTTCACCACCTTCAAGGTCTAGGTGTATTTTCTAAGGAAGAAAATATTTTGCCTTAGAAAAATTTTAAATCACCTTGAAAAATTTTGTCTTAGGAAATTTTGTTCAACTTTGTTCACCTCGCCTTAGGCGCATATCTAACTTGGTGAAGGATATTCATCTTGTCTTTGGAAAAAATTTCAACTCTTAGCACTTTCAACGACTAGCAACTTTGTTTTCACCACCACCCTTGGCGCATATGACACTTGAAGAAGAATATTGACCACGCCTAGCATTTTATTCACCCTTGGCAATATTTTCTAACACTTTAGCATTTATCTTTACTCACTTCAACTTGGGCGCATATTGACATGCATGAAGGATGACTCTTGGACTTCCCTGTTTTTGTCTTCACATGGCCCCATTTGGGCGCATTTAGGCCTAGGAGGAGGATGGGCGCATATTAGAGGATGAGAAGAATTTTAAATCTCCAACGCCTTGCATGTGACTCTTCATCTTCCTCGTTTTTGTCCTTACATGCATGCTTTGGGTGCATTTTGGCCTAAGAGGAGGATGAAACATGTTGACTCCTTTGACTTCTTTCCTTTTGGGCGCATTTGAGCATATGTGCAGGATGGGCGCATTTAGGGGGTGGTGGAGGATATTTCCGTGCCTTAGAAATTTTTGCTATCAACTCTCTCAAGGTGGGTGCATTTTGATGGGTGAGGAGGATGAAAAACTTTGACTTTTTGTTGACCTCTTTCTTCTTGGGCACATTTTGCCATAGGAGGTGGACAAAGTTTCATACTTAGAATTTTTTATGCCACTACCTTGAGTTGGGCGCATTTAGCTATGGCTACAGGATGAAAAACTTTGACTTCTTTGACCTTCATGCTGCATGGGCGCATTTTGGCTAGGCAGGAGGACGAGTTTTGGACTTAGAAAATTTTCCATGCTTCTTCATCAACTTGGGCGCATTTTTAGGTAGCTGCAAGATGAAGTTCCAGACTTAGCCATTTTTCCTTGTCCTTGCCAGCTTCTTTGTGCCTTACTATAAATAGTAAGTCTCTTGATTTTGACACTTCCGAGGCTTAGAATGATTTGAGATTTTACTTTTTAGACACTGCATCTTCACAACCTCATCAACCTGTTGACACCGCTATTTCGGGTTGGCCTACTATTTTTAGCCCATTTCTGGAGGTGATTTACTATTTATAGTAACTGCTCATTTCTAATATCTCCACAACTCCGTTTGCTTTGAAATTCGAATGAAGTGCTCCTCACCATGTGACCTGCCTGCTGACATCGGCACCTGCTGCTGATTTGCTATTTTTAGCCTATTTCTGAAATGACTTACTATAAATAGTAAGTGTTCCATTTGCCCTCAAATTTTATCAGCAGATAGCTTGAAGGACACTGATCATGGTGGTTTACACCGATTTTCGAAAATTCTAACTTTTTACCCCTCTTTTCGGGCCTCATTTGAAACCCTAATTTACTCGCATGCATATCAAAATGATCTCATTTGTTTCGTTTTTGTGCATTGTATCAAGTGATTCGAGTCCGGAAGCACCGGGATGCACTAAAATAGTAAGTTCCCAAATGAGTGATTATTTATTGCTGTCACACCATGCAGTCTTGAAAAACCCATAAAGAATCATCCGACATGCAAAGAAAACCCTGACATGCAAACCCTAAAAATAGCCTCTGAAGGCTGAACTCTGAAAGTCGTTTTCTCACTTTGCATGTTACACCACTGTGAAGGTCTCTGAAAACCCAGAAGGAATCTCCAGACATGCACCGGAAAACTCTGCATCTAAGCCCTGAAATCTGCTCCAGGCTGAACTGCTAAAAATAGTAAGTTGTTTGTTTCAACTCAAATTTTGCACACAAGAAGCTTGATGTATTCTGAATGCAGTGTGACTGTCGGAAACTCCAGAAATGCCGAAAGATTGCCTGTAATTGCACACTTACTAAAAATAGTAAGTAGCCGAAATCTAGTGAAAATTTGCTGAGAGCTCGCTAGAAGCATACTGACCTCAATGTTAACCCTTATTTTCAATTTATTCACTTTATTTGACCCTAAATTGACTAGGAAAGTACAAACCCTAATTTTCAGACTTCGCCAAAATTTTACAACAACGGAGACATCCCTCGAAAGGCAGATAGAAAAGAGACCGGCAGAGAGAGAGAGAGAGAGAGAAAACCAAAGCCAAAAAGACCAGAATGGAGCAAAAATTAGGGGTCCCCATTTTGAATGGGGCGATGTGTGAAAAGGTCACAACAAAATGGAGCATCTATAACAACTGGCCTGAGAGGAGCGGCTGCCAACTTCGCCTTGCCAACAAACTGTTGACACAACTGACATTTGTGCACCCATTCATATGCATCTCGGAACATAGTCGGCCAAAAGAACTGTGCCCGTAAGATTTTGAAAGCTGTCACCTTTGAAGATAAGTGACCACCGCATGCTTGATTGTGAAAAGCTTCTAGCAAGCGTTGTTGTTGATCTTTGGTGACGCACAACAAAAATGTTTGGTCAAGTCCTCGCTTGTACAGGACGTTGTTGATGATCACATAATTTTGTGCTTTTAGCTTTAACGTTCGTTTATGTTGCTTGCTCAAATGACTTGGGCAATCACCATATGTCAGGTAATACCATATCTCAATAAACCATTCTCCCGAAGATTCGATTAGTAAGACCATGGGAAGATCTTCTTTAACTTCAGGTTCAATCTCAGGTATACCTTTGGCTTGAAACTTCTCATCACCATCCTCCGCTATCAACTGACAAAGACCTATCCCACGGACGAGTTTGGTCAGCTTGATCTCCAAGTCATACTCTTGCACTTTCGCGACCCAATTACCTCTCTTGGAGCCCATCTCCTGCTGAGTTAGCATGCTTTTCACTACTAGATCTGTGACATACACAACGGTGTGAGTATTCAAGATATAAAATCTGAAATTCTTTACAGCTCGGACCACTACATAGGCATTCTTTTCAATTTGAGAGTACCTTGATTCATTGTCCTTGAAACTGGTGCTCATGAAAGCTATCGGAGATTCAGTTTCTTCATTTAACTTTTGTGTCAGAATGGCAGACAGAGTATGCTCTAATGCATAACAATAAAGGATAAACTCCTTTTCAAAATCAGGACGGACTAGCACTGGAGTTCGACTAATGGCTTCTCTTATTGCTGCAAACGCCTTCTTGCCTTCTTCCATCCACTTGAAAACAGTCTTCTTCATCATAGTAGATATATCTTTAGTCAACTTAGAAAAATCCTGTACAAATCTTCGTATGAAATTTACTTTACCAAAGAAAGAGTGTACCCATGTCCTGCTTGTTGGAAGAGACAAACTTTTGATAGCTTCAACCCAGCTCGGGTCGATTCGAGTTCCCTCCTTGGAGACGATGTGGCCAAGCAACTTGCCTTCCGTCACCGAGAAAATAGATATTTGGGATTCAGCGATATTTTATGGTATTTGCACCTCTCAAAGACCTTCCCTAGATGTGAAAAATGATCTCCTCGTGTCTTAGAGAAAACAGTGAGGTCGTCTAGGTAGACAACTATTACTTTATTTCTCAAGTCTCCAAATGCCAAATCCATGGCTCTCTGAAATGTAGCACCGACGTTGATGAGGCCGAAGGGCATTCTTTCATAGGCAAATGTACCCCATGGGGTTGTGAATGTCGTCTTGAACTGACCTTCTTCAGCTACTGCAATTTGATTGTAACCAGAAAAACCATCCAATAAGGATAGCATCTCTGAACCGGTAACCGTTTGCAAGGTGTGCTCCATGATCGGCAAAGGATAATTATGCTTGAGCGATGATTGATTTAAGTTCCTGAAATCCACGCAAATTCTGATTTCTCCGTTCTTCTTGCGCACAGGAACTATATTCGACACCCAGGTGGAATGATGGATCGGAAAGATGATCTTTGCATTCACCATCTTCTGGATTTCCGCATAGATGGTATCTTGAATCCGCGGATTGTAGTGTCTTTGCTTTTGCCTGAAGGGCTTCGCTTCAGGTTGAAGAGGAATTGTGTGAGACAATTCTCTTGGTGTAAAAACTTTTAAATCTTCATATGACCAGGCGAAGACATCTCGGTATTGCTTGAACAATGAGATGAACCTCTCACTTTCCTCTGCAGTGCAGCATGTATCCAAATTAACAAGTTTATGCTTGTCAATTGTTCCAATATTGATTTGTTGATATTCGGCAGAGGTTCTTTCGCTTGAGTTTCTCTGATCTTGTATGTATCTGTCGTGCCTGTCAAAAATATTCTCCAAGGAAACCAAGCCCTTGGGTCCTTTTTGATCATCCTCCAGGGAAGAAGCCCATTAGTTGCAAATGGGTGTATAAGGTTAAATACAAAGCTGATCGAACCCTTGACAAGTACAAAGCTCGTCTCGTTGCTAGGGGGTTTTCACAGAAAGAAGGCATTGACTATGAGGAGACTTTTGCTCCTATAGCCAAGATGAGTACCATTTGGATCGTCCTTGCCTTACTATCCCAGTTTGGTTGGAAAGTCCATCAGATGGATGTTAAGAGTGCTTTTCTCAATAGTGAGTTGAAGGAAGAAGTCTACATGATGCAGCCTCCAGGGTTCAAGGTTGTCGGTAAAGAACACAAGGTGTGCAAATTGGTACAAGCACTCTATGGCCTGAAATAGGCTCCTCGGGCTTGGTACATTAAGATTGCCAAATACCTCACAGATCATGGCTTTCAAAGGAGTCCATCTGACTCTAATCTATATGTCAAACATACTGGTAGTGATATTCTTATTCTTGTTGTCTATGTGGATGACCTAATCATTACTGGCAACTCAGCAGATTTGATCGTTGAGATCAAACAGGATTTGTGCAGCACATTTGACATGACAGATTTGGGACTTTTGCATTACTATTTAGGTGTTGAGGTTTGGCAAACTAAGAACAGTATCTTCATCTCCCAATCCAAATATGCTTGAAGTCTACTGGATAAGTTCCGAATGCAGGATTGCAAACCTGCCTCCACACCCATGGAAAAAGGGCTCAAGTTGTCAGCTAAATTAGACTCACTTGTAGTAGATGAATCCTTGTTCCAACAACTAGTGGGCAGCCTCATCTATCTCACTGCCACTAAACCTGACCTCAGTTTTGCAGTGAGCTACATTTAACGCTTCACGACAACCCCAAAGGCTGATCATTGGGTAGTAGTGAAGCGTGTGATGTGTTATGTGAAGGGCACTTCTGATTATGGACTTCTTTACACTAGGAGTCACAATCCTAGACTCTCTGGTTTCACAGACTGACATTGGGCAGGTTCGGTTGATGACAGAAAATCAACATCTGGGTATGTGTTCTATTATCTCTAATTTTTAACTTGTTAAAAATTGGGATAACCTATCAAAATTTTGTATAAAATTGAAGATTTTCTCTCCTAAGGCACATTTTACGAGGTGCAAAGGTTTAAAAATTTCAGTTTTAGATCCATGGTCCCCTTGAAAATCCTTTTTCATTTACTCTTGATTGTTTTCATGAGTTTCTAAGTCTTTTTCCTTATGTTTTTGGTTAATTTCGGGTTTCTAGGTCATCACTGCAAGTAGGGGATTTAGTTTCTTATTACAAGTCAGTAATAGGAACTTTTTACCTCTATTGCAAGTGATTTTGTTTTTAATTTTTCATTTTAAGTCATTTGTAGGAACTTTTTGTGTAATTTACAGGTGTAGGAACTTTTAGAGCACTTTACAAGTTACTTTTTAAAAAAGTGAACTTGCAATATGTCTTTAAAATCCCAATTTCACTTAAATTACTTGTTATGAGTCTAAAAAAAATCCTATTTGAGTCTTTTCTTTTAAATTAACTTGTTATTGACTTGAAAAAGCCCGATTTTAATTTAAAGTAACTTGCAACATGCTTTTAAAAGCTCGATTAGAGTCTTTTGATGAGAATAAACTTGCAATTGCCTCTTTAAAGTCCGATTTAAGTGTTTTGACTTAAATAAACTAGTAAACTATTGTGAGAAACCCGATTTCTCTTGGAATAAACTTGTAATGACTTCTAAAAGTTCTGATTTGAATTTGTATCATTCCATTACTTGTTATGAGTTCTCAAAAACCCGACACCATTGATGGAGAGGGAAGTTTGTGTTTGGTTTTGCTTCTCTTCCTCTTTTCATGGTGGTTTCATAAATGTTTGGCTGCAATAAGAAGACTCCCAGCTGTGATAAATCAAGTAATCTTCTTTGGCTGAGTTTGTGCAAGTCGCCTAGGGTTTTTCTTCCTCTTTTTGGCTTGCAATCTCTTTTTGCAGGTATGTTTCATTTTATTTTTGTGTTTCTTTTACATTTTAATGTTCTTACATTATGAAATCCTTTGTGATTGAGGCGCCTTTGTGTGAGTTGGTATTTGCATATTCAAAAAAACGTGCTTTCATGAAAAATGTGTTTTTCTTTGAGATACCTTTCATTTTTTATGCCCTACATCTGAAACGCCTTTCATTTCATACCATATGCCTCTCATTCTAGTTGAAAATGCCATTCATTCCATAATACAAACATTCTTCATTAAAACATCATTCATCCCTCAAAAAATGCGTTTTTCTTTCAACGTTTTTCATTCATTCAAAATGTCACTTAATAAAAAAAAAACGTCATTCCTATTCCATACGCCTTCATCTCACTAAAACGTGTTGTTCATTGTCATTCATTTCTAAATACCTCCATTCCTATTCCAAACGCCTTCATACAAATGCGTTTTTCACTCTTATTGGCTGAAAACGTGTTTCTCATTTTCATTTTCATTGAAAACGTTTTCTCTTTCATGCTGTTGACCCTTCATTCCATGCCATTTCATGTTCATTTCACCTCATTCCCCCTTCCATTTCATCTCATTTCCATTTTCTACAAAAAAATAAAATAAAGAAAAATAATGCCCTTGGCTGCAAATCGGGATTTTGCAAACCAATTGCAAGTAGGGTATTGTTGTGACCTAACCACACCTCGCCCCATTGCAAATGGGGACCCTTGTTGTTTGCTTTTTAGGGTTTTGCTTTCGCCGCCTCGTTTTGTCTGCTCTCGTTTGGGGGTTTTAAGTCTTAATTTTGAACGGTCACCCGAGTCGAGTCAATGAATTTTCGCCTGGATCACTGAATAAACGTCACCATTGTGCTTAGAAGGCCTGGGAGACGAAGATCGACTGTCGTTTCGGTCGATTCTGACACTTCCAAATTTTTAGGGTTTCTCACCCCGGGCCCCCTATTTTTGTTGGGTGAAAATTATGTAATCAACTTCTACGACTAATAACTTGGACTTCACCAAATTTATGAGATGTGAATCTCTCCTCCTCGAAAGGGGAGGCTCTTCCATCACAAGGCAATAGTAAATCACACAAGTAATTACAAAATGTACAACGAAATCTTAGGGGGTGTGTTACATCTATCCTTCTCTTTTCTGGAGAAGATGTTTACAATGCTTCACGTGTTGGAAGTTAAATTTTAATAACTTGAAACGAACAACTAGCAAGTAATACGATATCTCTATTCTCACAAGCGTTTAGAGATACCGTAAGCAATTAACAACAAACAAATAAAAAGGGAAAGCTCAATGGAAGGCACAAGTCGTTCGTAGCTTTATCAATGTTGATTCCAGACATACCGTTTGCTACGTTAGAAGCACAAAGTCTTCTTTAGACGCAACAATTCTTCAAACAGCATGAACGATTACAAGCACAAAGTCTTGTAGATCATCCAACAAAAGTGTTAATGGCACGAACGATTACAAGCACAAAGTCTTGTAGATCCTTCGACAAAGTATCCAAGAGTATGAATAATTATAAGCACAAAGTCTTATAGATTATCCGACAAGAACATGCAAGAGCATGAATGATTATAAGCGCAAAGTCTTATAGATCATTCAACCAATGATAAAAGAAATACAATGCAATCTAAATAACGAATGTAACACAAAGTTTACATCAACTACTTAGAGTCTTTCAGATTCCTCGAACTAATCACTACCAAATCAGATCAACTTACAAAAGTATCGAATCCAACGCAAAGTTTGGCTTGCAATCCTTTTCTTTATTGATTGAATCTCATTCAAAAAGCATGAACGCAAAGTTTCACAAATTTGCTTACAAAAGGGCAGCACTTCATTGCAAAAGGCTAAAAGATCATTTACAATGAAAATCCCTCACATTATATAGAAAGAGGGATGAGCAAAAGAAGGAAAGAGATTGAGAAAATCAGGGAGAGTTAGGTGAGCGATTTTAGGAAATCTCACCTAACTTTGACAAAGTCAAAGTGTAATTTGTTTTGAAAATATTACATCTTTGGACTTGGTGTAATTACAATTTACAAAATGACATTCGAAAATGTCGAGAAATATTTACAAGATGCATAAAGGGATGCACCGGAAATGTCTAACACTGGAGAACAGGAAGCTTCTTCATGTTTCTTTGCTTGGGCGCGGAGTCTTCATACTTCTTCCTGGTCTCCTGCATGAACTTTTTATTTGGAAGAACCAAGATCAAAGGACATCACCTTTGGGATCACTTGACGAGATCTGGAGAGAAACTGCAAGGATGGTGAATCAACAGGCGTTAGCAGAAAAAGTAGCATTGGGAAGCGTGAAGCGAGAAACAATGTTGAGCAAGCGTGAAATGGAGGATGATGCACGGAAAACGATGCACGAAGTGGAAAAAACAAGGTTTGGAGCAAAACTGGGAAAAATGGAAGTGTTTTAAGAAAAAACTGGAAAAGTGTAAGGGTGCTAAAATTCAGCTCCATTGCACAAAAATGACTAAGTCTGGAAGAAAAGTGCAAAGGTGCTAAAATTCAGCTCCATTGCACAAAAATGACTAAGTCTGAAAAATAATGTGAAAAGTGTAAGGGCGCTAAAATTCACGCCCTTACATTTTTGGAGATTTCAGTCTTTGATGCAGGGGCGCTAAATTTTGCCCTGCATTTCTCAAGTTAGAATTTATTTCAACATGTTCAACATGTCAAGGCGCTAAATTTTAGCGCTTCTGCATCTGAGACATGATTTTGGAAAATGGATGTAATGGTGAATGAAAACGGCGCTCGAGGTTTGCAAAGTGTTTGTCTGCATGGAGTTGCCATTGAAATTGGAGAATAAAGAGAAAGCAAGGGTAACAACTTACAAAGATGAAACGCGAAAAACAGTTGGAGAGGGACTTCGAATTCCAAAACACGTGATTGCAGCTTGAGAAGAACTCGCCCAAGAAGAAGAAAAGAAGAACAAAGACCATAAACAATGAAAATGGCGAACAAAGACACTTTAAGTGAAAAGGAAAATCAAAACCTAACTCAAGTCGAGCAATAAATTTAGGCGCGAAAAGTGGCACGATTGACGAAAAACACGAAAAAGATGAAGAAACGCCACCAAAAGTTTAAGTGTCAGGAAAAAGTGTAATGGCGCTAAAATTTAGAGCTATTACATTTTGGAAAAAGTCACTTCATGCAGGGCTTAAATTTTTAGCTCTGCATTTTCCGTGACTTAGCCAATTTTGGCTTCGTATGAGCGCACTTTTTCAGTGCCACTACACTTTCACAATCTCGCTAAGTAATAAATGAGACTTCAAGGAGCTCAAGTTTCGAGGTCTTCGCGAGCAAACATGGGGGAATGCTCGAATTGACTATTCGAGGACTTAGAACGATTTCGAGGTGGCTTGAAAATCACTTCATTATGCGTACTTGAACTTCACGAATCCTAGGAACGGACAAGTTTCGTGGGGGGTTATCCTAATCGAGCGCTGCTAGATTCCATGATAACATTTTTAGGACCTACTTTTTGGCACTTTTGGGCAATTCTGGGATCCCTATTTTTAGGGTCTATTTTGAAAGTTGCTATTTTTGGAAAATTTCTATTTTTAGAAAGTTTCTATTTTTAGAAGGGCCAAGAGTTTCAAAAACGCACTCAGAAGTTCGAAACGAGCAACGAAACTCTCAGAAAATCGATTCAAAGTTTTTTGAAATTTTGGTCAAAAATCTGGAAAATCATAAAAAAGTTCAAAAATCTGGAAAATTCGTTCAAAAATGGTGAGAAATTCTGGAAAATCACAGAGAAATCTGGTAAAGAACATCGAAAATGGTGAATGAGAGGATAAATTCATCAAGAAATTGGTGAAAATTCATGAGATTCGTCAAGAAATCTGAACATTCATGGGAAAATCTGAACACAATCATGGAGAAAACTGAGATATATGCCTTCAGCTCACAAGTAATGGTGAAGTACAGAAGAAATGAATGGTAAACACCTTCAGCCAAGCAATCAATGGCATAAAAATCTGATCAATGGCATAAAAATCTGAGCAATGGCAACAGATCTGGTAAGTCCGCCCCTGTCAAAGTGTGCAATGGCAAGGCACAAGCTGAAGTCCGCCCATGGAGAAGAGGGATTTGCCTAAGGGAAAGAGGAAATGGCAAGAACATGTATCAAGTCCGCCCTTGTCATGGTCAACCACTAGCTGAAGTCCGCCATCCAATGGCAAGGAAAATGATGAAGTCCGCTTTGAGACAAAGGTCTAATGGCAAGCAGATGGAGCAAGTCCGCCCATGGAAAAAGAAGAAAATGTCTAAGGAAAGGAGGCAATGGCCAACCAAAGCTCAAAGTCCGCCCTCTTCAAGAAGTCAATTGGCAAGCATAAGGTCAAAGTCCGCCCAGCAAGAGATGGTAAAGGGCAAGCTCCTAAGCCAAGTCCGCCCTTAGAAAAAATGGTCAAATGGCAATAAAAACAAGGAAGTCCGCCTTAAGCTTTGGACAATGGCCAAGGATATGATAAAGTCCGCCCAAGTCAAAGTGGAAAGTGGCAATGAAAACCATGAAGTCCGCCTTAGTCTAAGAGGGAGTGGCAAACAAATGTAGCAAGTCCGCCCTAAGCAAAAGTGACCAATGGCGAAGAATATGAGGAAGTCCGCCCAAAGCAAAAAAGAGATAAATTTGGCTAAGGCATGGACAAAGACAAAGTTGAAGTGGCCAAAGACAAGCTAAAGTCCGCCCTATGGAAGAGGAGATGTCTAAGGCAAAGAGTGAATAGTCAGATCAAAGCTGAAGTCCGCCCTTGTAATGGCCTAACACAAGATGAAGTCCGCCTAAATATTAGACCATGGCCAAGGAATCAACAAAGTCCGCCCTCAGCCAAGAAGTTAAGTGGCAACAAAATGTGGAAAGTCCGCCCAAGGTAAAAGAGAAAAATGGCTAAGGCATAGCCAAGGAAAAGTGAATGGCAAAGAAAATGTTAAAGTCCGCCATGTGTTAGAGAGTATAAAAATTAAAATTTGCCTAAGTCCAAACCTTTGGAGAACTAAAATATGCATGACACTTTGAAGATTCGCCCAAGTGGCTAAATAAAATCGCCATGGCTAGGAAAACGGTGAAAAAATCAAGCAAATGGACAAAATAAAATTGGATTTGGCAAGGAAAATTATGGAAAACTCAAGAGAATTTGGATGAATAAAATTGGACATGGCGAAAGAATTTTGGACAAGAGACAAGTCATGGCCAAATATTTTTGGAAAACGGTTAAAAAATCATGGCCAAACCAAATTGGATGCTAGGAATTTTGGCGAGAAAAATTGGACAAAGATGAAAATTCGCCTAAGGCATTGGCAAGGAAATTTTCAAAAAATCAAAAAATTATTAGCCATAGAAATGAACGGGTTGGAATGGACACATAAAATAATTATTTTAATCATTTATTTTCCAACACCAAAAAAGAGATAAGTCTTGAAAATTTCGAAATTGGAAAGAAAGATAAAGATCTTTGTTAAACTGGAAATGAAATTAGAAACTTTCCCGGACGAGTTTATTGAGGATAGAACTTGCCATTCGGAAGCAAAGTGAAAGATGAGTTCGAACTTGATTCAAAGGAAACATTGCAAATTTACTAAAATGATCGACCCTCTCACTTCTATAAGTGATTTCGTTTTTCATTTGTGCAATCACTCGATTTTGAGAAGAAAAGTTGTGAGAAAGGAATTGTTTAAGGCAAAAGGTTGAGGAAATTTGCAGCAAAGTGAAGGAAATAATCTGTTATCAGCTTGCATTGCTATCGTGATCACGTCTCCAAGAAGTCACAAGGCAGATTTTTCTTGTCCATTTCATGTTAACATGATACTTCACCATTTATCTTTCTTTCCAGCTTGTTATTTTTCGCGAAGTCTAATCTGATTACCAGCTGGAATGTTCTTTCAAACTGATTTTAATGTCGAATTCTGATTTTCCTTTCTTCCTTCTCTTGCAGATCTATTTTTCGAAGCAGCCAAGATGAAATTTGCAAGCAAAGGTGTCCAAACTCAATCAAAGATTAAGTCCAAGTGGGAGCACGTTCTAGACACTGATCTTGGCCACGTAGATCTCGAAGACTTCCGAAAGAGAATGTACGGGACTGACGGACGTTTGCCTACACCAATCGCCATGAGGATGATGCGCAACGGAATCGTCCATGCAGCTGGATTTCCACCAGCAAAAGAATGTCCTGAGCTGATGGCAGAATGCGCACTACATTACAATGCGCAAGACAGACAGATAGAAGCTCCTGACGGAAGGGTCCTTGCCTACTTGTCCGAGCCAGCAATCCAAGAGACTTTTGGCATCCCAGTGTACAACCGAACATCCTATCGCACCAAGCAAGATGCACTTAAACTTTATCAAAGTCAAAAGGATCTCTGTGCATCCAACATAAACAAGAATTGGTTATTAAAACCAAAGCCTACTGCAAGCAAGATGCCGAAAAAATTGATCAGAACCCACTTCAAAGAGGAATATGGTGATATTGTTCTGCTACTTAATAGAATAGTAGGCAGTGCCCACGGTGCTCCTTTCGAAGAATGGATGTACTATTTTATTGACGAAATAATCACTGGAGTCAAGATGTTCAATTGGTCCAGGATGATTAGTGACAGCTTGCACGAACAGTTGGTCAACTTTGAGAAGACCAAAAGTTTCCACATGAGCTCATACATTGTATATTCACTCGCAAGATATTATAAGTATCCTGGCTTGACATGCAAAGGCGTGGTCGGCAATGGCGAGGGGAAATTGAAAGTCTACGATTGCTATCCACAGCTGCAGCTGAAAGAGAAGTCTCATTTCCGGAGGGCTCATGATGCATTTTTGATGTATATCACCCGGCTTCTTCAAGGCGGAACTCACCAAAGACTCTCGCATGAAGCCAAGAGCCTGATCAGCCGGTATGGATTCTGGTTTATTCAATATCCTAAGTTCACCTACATCAGAATCTAGGGATTTTCCGGAAATCCTTATAGGCTGCCTGTCTATCCGACTAACAGGATGGTATTGTTGGAAGTGCTAAGGCAACTAGAAACATATCAGAACATCCAAAGGCCTAAGCAGAAAGCTGCTGTCACCTTCCCCTTTTTCATCGGCAACATGGAGGAGTCATGCCCGACAGCACAAGCAGCGGAGGTCGCTCGACTGGAGATTCAGCAATATCCATTTATCTCATACAAAGCCAGGAGCAACTTCGATCCGTTCCATCACATCAAAACTGTGGACGGAGAAAGGTATAAACATCGGGTTGACTTAGAGGACTTTTGGGCCAACGCAACCGATGAATATGATGTAAGAAGAAGGTTATGGTCAAGGCTGCCATTAAGCATGATAAGGTCGACAGAGCTCTTCAAGATACCTGACCAACTGGAAGATGATGGAATATATGCGCAGCCAGGCTTCAAGGAAAATGAGCCGCTTCCACCTATGAAATGGTTCGAACCTGAGATGGGTGATCTAGCCACCTTGATGCGCCCTGTTTTCAAATACTCCCAGTGGTGGATAGATCGTCAAGTAGAAGTGTTAAAACAGAGAAAGGTGCAATTTACCTACGAGTTGATGGGAGACACTGAGTCATGTTCTTCGAACGCCGGTGCATCTCATGCGGATGGACAAGCAGATGCTGCCAACTCCAAGAAGAGGAAAGAAGCCGATAAGTCTGCAATACAAGACAAGGGTAAAGAGATAGATGAAGGGCCTTCGCGGAAGAAACACAAGTCTAAACCCCTCCAGTCGGCCACTTCCCGGAACATAGAAGAGATGCTTGCCTTGGATAGAGAATCCTTGGAAAATGCCATGATCCCTTCTCCAGTTGAAAATGTAGAGCCAATTCAAATAGAGGATGATGATCAACCTTCTCCAGCAAGCACAGAGATCTTGGAATCGGATAACGACACAGACATCGAGGATGGAGAATTCGAGGAAGGAATGATTTCCGCCCTCAAAGGCATTCAAGAGGACCCATCCGTCCAGGAGATCCAGGATATGCAGTTAGTCCAAGAAATTCAAAGTATGCCAGAAATTCAGGAAGACAGGAAATGCAGGACATGCAGGACGTCCAAAATCAAGAGGACATAATTGAACAGCCAACAGTACCAGAATGGCTGAGGGAAAGATTGAAAAGAAAAGCGCCAGTGGAGGTCCCTGAGGAGGACAATGACACAGATTTTCTGGCCAGATTAGAGCAAACTGCCCCAAGGAAGAAGGCCAAAAAGTTCTCTACCATCCAGAGAGATGAAGCTGGAAATCGCACGGTGCAAATTGCAGTGCCTACAGCCGACAAGTTTCAAGACGAGATTGCCCTGAGGAATATGCTATCACAACTGTCGACATGGGTCCAACATCAAAAGGGCAGGAAGTCGAAGACTTGGATAATTCCGTGGCCACCATCAAGGCCAGGTTAGAAAAGGAAGTTGCCAAGAAGAAAGAGTACAAGAAAGAAATCCAGCGCCTAAAGGACTACATCCAGCACTTGACAAAGCCACTAAACGAAGGTGAACAAGTGGCGCCTTTACCTCCAAATGCTTCACAAGAACCAAGTGCAAACTTTGAAGAGGAGTTGACAACAGCGAGGGAAGCTAAAAGCTGGATGGTTGGAAGGAAAGAAGAAGCGTTGGTGTTTGCAGAAAAGTTGGCACATATAAATGAACAGGCTTCCTTCATGCTTTCACGAATTGCAGAACTTGCGGAGTCATGGAATAGTCTTGAGGATATTCAAAGCAGGATCATCCCATACATTCGGGAACTGAAGGGCATTTCTAAGCAAAGATTGATCGAAGACAAGGTTATTGAAGCCGGAGCAGCATATGACTTCAACGGATGGTACTATGCTTTGATCTCAAGGAAAGGAGTCCTCGAAAAGGTGAAGCAGGACAGTGGTAGAATTGAAGAACAAGTAAAAGAAATTCAAAGAAAAATCTATGAGATGGCTGCAGATATGCTAGACAAGGAGGTTGTCCGAAGGAAACACTTGCGGCCAAGGAGTTTGAAGGAGCAAGTACAGAAAGTTTTCTCCACCACCGGGCCAATCATGAAAGAGGGATTCACCAAAGTGTTCGAATTCATGGCCATCAGAAGTTCTTTCTTGTTGCAGGAGCCAGCATGGGCTACTATGTTTGCAGAATGTGCCGAGAACTTGGATTTGCTGGAGTACAACATCAGCGTGCTGCCCGACATTGCCATGGAGGAGGTCGACCTGATAGTGTCCAGGTTCGCCGAACGTGAGGCTGCACAAGTGGATAAGGATGACACTCCAGTTGTCTAGTGTTCTCTTCAGTTAACTGATTGTGGTTTTGGAAACCCTAATTAGGGTTTAGTTCCATTTAATCTTGGCCATTGATCTTGAATCAATCTCGGCCGTTCTTTGTAATCTTGAAAAACTATATAAACCCCCCCCTCACTCTCTCATTTTCATAGTTAGATTCTTAGAAGTTAGATATTCATTAAGAAGTTAGAGCAGATTTGAGATAGATAGATTGCAGAAATAAAGAGAGAGTTCTTATGAGATTGTTGTGAAAAGCTACTTTGATAATGAAGTTCAAATGCATGAGGTGCTTTGAGTACTTGATTGTTGAATAGTTGCATGGTCGCATATTTTCTTTCTCACTTAGCAGATTTGAATTAAAATGTATGTTAGAAGAATGATTGATTGATAACGGAGATTAGTGAAACCGAGCTCATACTTTCTTTGGGTGGATGATTTCACTCAATGTGCAAAGTTAGACTGAGCTTTACTGTGGATGCTTAACTTCTGTTTTAATAATTGTTGTTCGATCTGATGGCAATTATTTATCACGTGAAAATCACAAGCACATTCCTAGAAGATTGCACTTGCTCTGCGTAGTTGTCGTTGAACGTGGCGAAACAGAGTATGGTTTATTTGGTTTCATTTAATCCTCGTCTTCTCTTGAGTTCTTAGGAGTAGCATAGAGTCTCTAAACCCTAAATCTTTTTTCATTTTTTTTATAAAATCAAAAAACCCAAAATGGTACTGCGTTTATGTCTCCACTTCTTCGAATAACTTGCAAAATCTTACTTGTGCCCACAGCAAATCACATCCATACCACAGAGCCTATCCGCGTTCATCTTAAACATTGGAATTACCCTATGACCTCACTTGCAATCTTAGCATAGGAAGTAGTTTTTCAAGAGAGAATAGAGCGTCTGTGACACTTTGTTCTAAAATGTTTTGTGTGTCATAAAACACGCAACAATGTATTTTAGTCAAAAATGCAATTACAAGTTCAAAAGAAAATAAACTTGCAATGACTTCTTATTTTACCTACTTTGCACTTTTCACTTGCAAAATGTTCCAAAAATCCCTATTTTTCACTTTACTTGCAGCCATCTTCCAAAATGCCGAAATAGTTCTCAAATGCCAAAAAGTCAAACTTTTTGAGCTTGATTGCAAATGCAAGTTGAAAGTTTTGACTTGTAGTTTTCAAAGATGCAATCTAACTTTTCCATTTGCCATGAAAAGAACATGTCCCTTTCACTTGCAATCAATCTTCCAAGATCCGAAATGAGTTATAATCTTCATTTTCTGCCCTCATACAGCAAGAACACCACTCTGAGTTTGAATCTTCACCATGTCTACACATATTGATGTTGATGATGTCTTAACTTTATGGAATTTTCATCGCAGCCTTGCAGATTCTTGTTCAATGACAGAGGAACCAGCTTCTCCAACAAATAAAAAGATGAAGTACAAGTTTGATAAGTATCAGAATGAAATCTCCCCATCTCATGTGATCTCAAACATTGAAGAAATCAGAGATACAGAAATTGGACATGTTGATATGTCTAAGTTTCTTAAGAGAGCTGAGAAATCGACTTCACATGATATGCAGTTGTTGCTGAGAAGTCATATTCATTTGGTTTCGTCTTTTCCTGTTGCTGCCCTAGAGCCAGAGTTTGTCCTTGCATGTGCAGCTCGCTTTGACAGAGAATCCAGAACTATCAAAGATGATGATGGTAATGTGGTCATTAGGCTTGATCCAGAAACCATTAATAGAATTTTCAGAGTTCTAGATGCGCCAATATATTCAGACATTTCAATAAAGAGTGCTCTTGATCACTATGAGCAAAAGAAAGCAGATTGTATACAGCATATCAACACTAAATGGCTTTTAAAGCGTCGAGCTTGTTTGTCTCGGTGGCCCAAGCTATACCGGTCTGAATTCAAGGAAGAGATTAATGATATAATCACACTTTTGAGCAGGATAATGGGATTGAAATTCTCTAATGTTTTTGAGAAGTGGATGTACATGTTCATAGTGGTGATAAGGAAGGCGCAACACCCAATCTTCTGGGGTGAGATAATCAGTGATAGTTTGTGTGAGCAACTTGCACAAGTCCCCACTACACTCACGTTCTACATGAACTCCTATTTGGTCTACATAGCAGCTTCATTGAGGCAGTTTCCAAGGCCTTTCCACCAAAGGAGATAGATCGCTAGTTCCAGTTTGGGAGTATTATGATCAGCTACCTTTAAGACCAAGTAGAATTCATTACAGGAGAGTCCAAGATGCATTCTTTAGTTATTTCATATGTCTATTTGACAAAACCTTACAAAACAACAGAGTATTGTTGTGACCTTTTCACACATCACCCCATTCAAAATGGGGACCCCCTAATTTTTGCTTCGTTCTCATCTTTTGGCTTTGGCTTTTCCCGTTGTCTCTCTTTTTGTTGTCTATCTTTCCGGGGATGTCCACGTCTTTGAACGTAAATTGAGTTTTTGGCCAAGTCTATAGAATTAGGGTTTGCACTCTTCATGTCAGTTGAGGTCAAATTGAATTGGCTAATGGAATTTTGACTGTTAC
This sequence comes from Sequoia sempervirens, assembly GCA_007258455.2. Classification (NCBI taxonomy): domain Eukaryota; kingdom Viridiplantae; phylum Streptophyta; class Pinopsida; order Cupressales; family Cupressaceae; genus Sequoia; species Sequoia sempervirens. The sequence continues at coordinate 35,026 of VDFB02268559.1, forward strand.
ACCGTGCTTAGAACACTTTAAGTTATCTGCCTATGAATTTTGAGCTAAAACAAACAACTTGTTATTTTTAGCAGTCCAGGCTTTAGGAGTTAATTTCAGGGTTTACATGTAGAGTTTTTCGATGCATGTCTAGAGAATATTTCTAGGTTTTTTGAGACCTACGCGGTGATATAACATGCAAGATGAGATGATAACTTTCAGCAGTCTTCACTTTGGAGGCTATTTTTAGGGTTTGCATGTTGGAATCTTCAACACATGTCTAGATATTCTGTGGGTTTTTCGGAGACTTCGTAGTGATATAACATGCAAACCAGGATCAAGACCTTTTTCAAGAGTTATCTTCGGAGGCTATTTTTAGGGTTTGCATGCAGGACTTTTCAGTGCATGTCAGCATATTCATCATGGGTTTTTCAAGTGCTACGCAACATGGTAACATGCAGGCAAAGTTGATCACTTTTCAGAAACTTACTATTTTTAGCCAGTGCCTGCATGCAGTCTAGTTTGTTGGGTTTTTCTGGGTTTTGTGAGATCTCTCGGACTGTGTGACATGCAAACACGGATCCGACAACTGATCAGTCACTTTTTCAGACACTTACTATTTTTATCAAGATCACACCGGTAGCTGCCCAGCACTTCAACATCACGAATAGAGAAAAATGCAACAGAAACGGGGTCAAACGAAGATCATTTGATCAACATGCAAGTCATATTAGGGTTTCCAGCTTCGGGACCTAAAATGAGGGGTCAAACGCCAAAATCTCTGAAAACTGATGTATCCCATTGCGATCAGTATCTTTCCAAGAATCCACTAGTAAAATTTGAAGGCAATCTGAGCACTTACTATTTATAGTAAGTCACTTCTCAAACAGGCTATAAATAGTAGGTCAGCGCAGGGCACCACTGTGAACAAGTCAGTCAACCCACGAGGACCCCATGGAACAAATTCCACGTCAAACAAAGTTGCAGAAGTCCCGAAATCAAGCAGTTGCTATAAATAGTAAATTACCTCTAGAAACAAGCTATAAATAGCAAGTCAACACAAGATGGCAATGTGAACGGGTCAATTAGATCATGAGGATCCTATGGTGTAAATTTCAGATCAATTCAAGCTATAGAAGTGTAAAAACCAAAGGCTTACTAAATATAGTAAACAAGGGGTGAGCAAGCTAGAAAAGTGGCTAAGTCTTGGAAATTCCTGCAAGACCCCTGAAATGCACCCAGCCTTGAAAGGAGCTCAGAAAATCAACTAAGTCAGGAGAAATTCCCTCTCCACACTTGAAATACACCCAGTCTGAAGATGGATGCTGAAAATTGTCTAAGTCTTGAAAAATTCATGTTGCCTAGCCTAGATGCGCCCATGTTGGAATAGAGGTGGATGTTAAGAAAAAAAAGTTTCTAAGTCATGAAGTTCCTCCTGATACCCCTAAATGCGCCCATGCTAGAGGCTAGATTGGAAAAAAAAAATTCTAAGTCATGACAAGTTCCTACAGACCCCCTAAAATCGACCCTCTAGCTGGAAGAAGGTTTGCTAAGTCTTGAAATTCCTGTCCACCTAGCTAAATGTGCCCTAGCTCAGAAGGAGACAAGGAAAACGTTAAGTGAAGAGAAATTCCTCCATCACCTATCAAATGCGCCATGTCTTGAGAGGAGCTCAGGAAAAGTTGCTAAGTGATGAAAATCCACCTCCCCCCTTTATATGTGCCCATGTTGGAAGTGACAATGGTGAGAAAATATTCTAAGTGCTAAAAGTTCCTCTAGACCCCTTGATATGCGCCCAGGCTAGGAGAGACATGTTGTGACCTTTTCACACATCACCCCATTCAAGATGGGGACCCCTAATTTTTGCTCCATTCTGGTCTTTTTGGCTTTGGTTTTCTCTCTCTCTCTCTCTGTCGGTCTCTTTTCTATCTGCCTTTCGAGGGATGTCTCTGTTGTTGAGCTTAAACGTAAATTTTGGCCAAGTCTAAAATTAGGGTTTGTACTTTCCTGGTCAGTTCAAGGTCAAGCAAGGTGAATAAATTGAAAATAAGGATTAACATTGAGGTCAGTATGCTCCCAGCAGGTTTCCAGCTAAGTTTCGTCAGATTCTAAGTACTTACTATTTTTAGTAAGTGTGTAATTCGAGGCGTTCCGTCAGCATTTTTGAAATTCCGACAGTCACACTGCATTCAGAACACATCAAGTTACTCACGTGCAAAAATTGAGCTAAAATGGACAACTTGCTATTTTTAGCAGTTCAGCTTCCGGAGCAGATTTCAGGGTTTAGATGCGGAGTTTTTCAACGCATGTTGGAAGATTCCTTCTGGGTTTTCGGAGACCTTCGCGATGGTGTGACATGCAAAATGAAACGACAACTTTCAGAGTTCAGCCTTCGGAGGCTATTTTTAGGGTTTGCACATCAGGGTTTTCTTTGCATGTCTGCATATTCTTTATGGGTTTTTCAAGACCTACGCAGCGGTGTGACATGCAAAGCAAGATAATCACTTCTTCAACAACTTACTATTTTTAGCAAGTGCATCCCGGCAGCCGCCTCCCAGCACTTCAGAATCACGAACTGGTCGCAATGTAGCAGAAACGAGAACAAACGGAGATCATTTGGCATACATGCAAGATGAATTAGGGTTTCTAGCTTCGGGGCCCAAAAGGGTAAAAGTCAAATTTTAAAACCCAGATATCTTGAATCCGGATCAAATCCTTCAAGCTATCCTCTGCAAATTTGAAGACAAACGGAGCACTTACTATTTATAGTAAGTCATTTGGGAAACGGCTAAAAATAGCAAATCACCAAAGCGCAATGTCGACAGGGTCACGTCGTGAGGAGCACCTCTTCACCAAAGCAAACGGAGTTGTGGAAGTATTAGAAACAAGCAATTACTATTTATAGTAAATCACCTCCAGAAATGGGCTAAAAATAGCAGGCCACCTCGAAATAGCAGGGTCAATAGGTTGATGAAGCCGTGAGGATCCAGTGTTCAAAATTTCAAATCATTCTGAGCTTTAGAGATGTGAAAATTAGAGGACTTACTATAAATAGCAGGGCATGAAGAAGCTGACGAAGAAAGAAAAATGGCTAAGTATTGGACTTCATCCTGCAGCTACCTGAAAATGCGCCCAAGTTGATGAGGAAGCATAAAAATTTTCTAAGTATGAAACTTCGTCCACCTCCTATGCTCAAATGCACCCATGCAGCAAGAAGGTCAAAAAAGTCAACATGTTTCATCCTCCTGCCTAGCCAAAATGCGCCCAAGGAAAGCTACTGAAAGTTGAAAAATATTCTAAGGCAAAGATATCCTCCTCACCCATCAAAATGCGCCCATACAAGAGTAAGCTTGATAAAGTCAAGGAAAGTCAAAGTTTTTCATCCTCCTGCCTATCCAAAATGTGCCCACCTTGAAAGTTTGAAAAAAAAAAATGGCTAAGTTAAAAATTCGTCCTCCACCACCCCCCAAATGTGCCCATCCTTCAACAAGCATCAAGTGCGCCCATGCAAGGAGAAAGTCAAAAGGGTCAACAAGTTATGTCCTCCTCCTAGGCTCAAATGCGCCCAAAAGAGGGCATGTAAGGACAAAAGCTGGAAGTTGAAAGGTCACTTGTGAAAGGCATTGGAAGCTTCATCCACCACATATGCCAAAATGCGCTCAAGCTGGTCAACAAGTCAACAAAACTCATCCTTCACACATAGCAAAATACGCCAAAATGGGGCCATGTGAAGACAAAAACAGGGAAGTCCAAGAGTCATCCTTCACACATGCTAATATGCGCCCAAGCTAGGGTGGTGAAGTAAATACAAGGTGGTAAGTGTTACTGGGCGTTGAAAATACCAAAGTGGTAGAATGAATAATGCTAGGCGTGGATGTGAAGTTTCCTCTCTACATGTGATATGCGCCCAAGTGTGTAAGGTGCTAAGTGTTGAAATTTTTTCCAAAGACAAGATGAATATCCTTCTTCAAGTTGAATATACGCCCAAGGTGTTGATGAATATTGCTAAGGCGTTGGAGTTGCAAAGTGATAAAATTTTCCTAAGGCGTCGAAGATGATAAATAAATAAAACATGTTAAGCATTGAAGGTCAAATATGTTGGGCGTTCAAGGAAGATTTTCTAAGTAAAGTTGATGATTTTTCCTCACCACGGGCAAAGTTGATTGAGTTGAATATAAAAAATTTCTAAGGCAAAATTTGCTAAGTGATTCAAATTTTTTTCTAAGGCGAGTATTTTCTTCCTTTGGAAAATACGCCTAGACATGAAGGTGGTGAAATTCTTCCTGAAGCACGAGCAAATATTTGTCGAAGATGAAGTTTGAGGATGATGGCATTGCAGGATGAATTTAAAAATTTTCAAGTCAGAACAACACAAGATGTTCACAGAGATGAAGAATGGGATTAAAATTGATTGAATAATATTTTTCTAAGGTTCAAAATTTAAAAAATTTAAATGAACCCGTTCGTTGCGTACCCATGGATTCATCGCGTTTTGAAGAAAATTTTCTTCTGGTACTGATGATCTTCGATGAGAAGTGGATTTCCATGTCTTCCGCACTTCGCCAGGGCCTTCAGCATGAGGAATTTGATCGATGCTCAAATTGTGAAATTTTCCTAAGGGAGAATTTAAAATTTTCTAAGGCAAAGCGGAATAAAATGTGGCTTTCAAGATATTTTTCCAAACGACGAATTTAAAGTGGATTGCCTAGATATTTTGATTGAATTCTTCACCGTGAATTTCCAAAGCCGCCGTGAGGCATTGAAATTAAAATTCGCAAGACGTAACTCTCGTCAGGAATGAAAATCTCAAAAGATGAATTTAAAAGTGGAATTCAAAAATGTGTGATGCAAAATTTCGAAGTTGAACTTCTAGAAGAATAAGATTCCCGACGTCAAAGGACAAGTGTCAGAAATGCCAGAGGAGGGAAATTCAAATGAAGTAGTGGAAATTTAATTCACTGCCTAAACTTAGCCTTCTTCTAGAATTCGAATTTCCTATAAGAGCTGAGAGTTATTCACTTCTTTTTCACAGCTAAGGAAATTCGATTTGCTCTGAGTCCAGTGTTGAGTTTGAAATCTATTGAAGAAGTTTGAATTTTTGAAGAGGAAGTTGCTGAAGACTGAAGTGCTGAAGGAGTTTGAAATTTTGCTGTGGCTGCAATTGTTGAAGAGGTTCGAAATTTTGCTGAAGACTAAAGGTTGCAGTTAGAGGCGTTGGAAGTTGCTGCAATGCAAGGAAGTTCAAATTTTTGAAGAGGAAGTTGCTGAAGACTGAAGTGCTGAAGGAGTTTGAAATTTTGCTGTGGCTGCAATTGTTGAAGAGGTTCGAAATTTTGCTGAAGACTAAAGGTTGCAGTTAGAGGCGTTGGAAGTTGCTGAAGACTGAAGTGCTGAAGGAGTTTGAAATTTTGCTGTGGCTGCAATTGTTGAAGAGGTTCGAAATTTTGCTGAAGACTAAAGGTTGCAGTTAGAGGCGTTGGAAGTTGCTGCAGTGCAAGGAAGTTCGATTTTGTTGCTAAAGTTTGAAGTTGCCAGTGCAAGTGGAGAGATTTCGATTTGAAGAGGTTGCTGAAGTTAAAATCTGAAGTGCGCACTTGCTGATTTGAAATTAAAGAAGTGCGAATTTACAAGAGTAAAGATTACTAAAATCTGCAGTTGTTGAGTGTGAAGTGAAGTTGCTGAAGCTTGCTTAGAAATTTGTTTTTAAGTGATTGTAGCTCGAACTTGTTGAAGAAGAAGTTGAGGTTTGCAAACAAGAAATAATAATGCAACTTCTTGAAGTCGACTGGCAGCCCTGCAAAGTATTTTATTTATTTTTCTAAGTTAAATTGCTGATGGATGTTTATTATTTTGCAGATGGCTGAGGCAAGGACAAATGGCAAGGACAACAATGGTGCATCCAGGCAAGCAGTTATCAAGAAGCTGAGCAAGACATTTATGCCAGAGTCAAAGTTCACTTCGAAGTTGGGCAAGCTGGCGGATACAAATTTGGGCTCTGTCAACTTGGAGACCTTCAAGAAAAGAATGCTGGGATTTGGTGGTCATCAGCCTTCGAACACTTCACACAACATCATTCGAAGCGGGTTAAATGCAGCTGCTGGTTTCCCACCAGCCATTCAGTGTTCGGAGCTGATGATGGAGTGCGCCAACTGCTATGAGAAGGATCACAGGTCAATCATGTCACCAGATGGTCAAGTGCTCGCCAACCTCACTCCTTCAGCTATTGGCGAAGCTTTCGGAATCCCAGTGCATAGGAACATGATCTACAAATCAAGAGAGCAAGCTGAGCGAATGTATGCTTCTGCATTCGAGAGATGTACAGAAACGATCAACACTCACTGGATGAGCAACCCCAAGCCCTCTCATATGAAGCTGTCGAGACAAATCATAGCAGATGACCTAAAGCAAGAGTATTGTGATCTTATCATGATGCTGAGTCGGGTTGGAGGTTGCCCGCAATCTTTTATTTTTGAGCCTTGGATGTTTTACTATATCAACCTCGTGCTGGAAGGAAAGGATTACGTCAACTGGGCCGAAATGATCAATGACAATTTGCACGAGCAGCTCCTGAGCTTGAGAAGAACGAAAACGTTCTATATGGGCTCTTACATCATTTACATGTTTGCCCGTATGACGAAGTACAGAGGAATTTCATATAAAGAGCCTGTTGGTTGTGGCTCTCATCAGTTTAAAATTCATGAGGCTTGTCCGCAGTTGCATTTGACAAGTACCACTTATTACAAGCGTGCCAATGACGCCTTCACCATGCACATCACAAGATTGCTTCAGGAGCGGATGCATCACAGGATCTCGAGAGAAGCCCAAGAATTAATTGAGAGGTATGGGTGCTGGTTTATACAATTTCCAAAGTTTTCTTACATAAGGCTGCAAGGATTTTTGTCATATCCATATAGACCGCCTAAGTACCCAACCAACAGAATATTGATGTTAGAGATATCTAGGCAATTGGTTGCCTGCAATAAGATTCAGAAGAAAAAGAAGGGAGGTGTTGACTTCCCAATTGTCATGGGCAATTCAGATGAGGTGTGTCCTTCATTACAGGCAGCTAGAGAAGCCGACAGCGAGCTCCAATTTTATCACTTTTCCTATCACACCAGCTGACAGCACTATGACCCGCATAACAACATCAAATGGGTAGTGTCAGAAGAGTTTAAACATAAGGCAAACATTGAGGATTATTGGGCTGATGCATCAGACAAGGCAGAAATTAGGAAGAGGGTGTTCTCTAGGTTGCCAATAAACATGATCAGGGAGTGTGAAGTCATTCCGGTACCAGACCAAGTGAATGAGGACATGGACACTGTCCATCCAGATTATGAAGCAGTGAGGGATACTCCACTTCCGCTCCCGGATTGATCAAAACCTGAAATTGCTGACTTGGACACACTTTCTATTCCAGTCTTGACATTTACTAGAGCATGGGTTGACAGGCGTGTGAGCAAATTGAAGAGTAGGTCGATTGCATTGACTTACAACTTGATGGGAGATCACAGGACACCCACCACTGGCAGGAAGAAA